>JANIJH010435792.1:0-17704 GCA_024520975.1 Erythroxylum areolatum
GGGAAAGTCAAAAGAAGAGGTTTACTATACCGATTTCTTACCCGAAGCATCCATCATTCCAGATCTTGCTAAGTCAAATTGGAGAAGAGTTTGGATTTATTCATCTAATGGGTGGTCTCACAATCCCATGTTTAGACTTTTTAACTGCAATGAACTAATAAAGAATATACCATTTTTGGAATATCTAAAAGGGTAAATATTTGCGCTCTCAATAGTCAGAACAATGTGATGCTATTGCGTGATGTACGGTTGCTGTCTCTTTGAGAGAAGAGACAGATGATAAAATAAAAAAATCTTGTCTGTCTCCGTGTTTGGTTGTTGTCTTAACTGATTTTTGTATTTTTGAATGACAAAAATATAAGTTTTTGTTTCTTTCAAAATTGAAGGACAAAATTTTTTGTCTCTGTCTTCGAAGCAAAACACATAAGTAACTTCTAAAAATACCCCTTTTCTCACATAAATAAATTTTTTATTCTTAATTATATTATTAAACTTATTATTATTATTATAAATTTTGTACTTATTATTATTATTATTTATTATTGTTAGTATTACTATTATTAATTATTGTTATAAATTTTTTACTTATTATTATTCTTATTATTAATAATATTATTATTACTAATTTTATTATACGAAATTAATTATCTTATTATTATTATTATTATTTTATACTTACAAAATTAATTATCTTATTATTATTATTATTCTTATTATTATTACTATTATTACTATCATTATTAAAATTATTAATTTATTACTATTACTATTATTAATTATTAAATTTTAATTATTGTTATTATTTTTAATTATTATAAATTTTGTATTTATTATTATTATTGTTGTTGTTGTTATTATTAATTATTGTTATTATTATTATTTATTATTTTTATAAATTTTCTACTTATTATTATTCTTTTTATTATTAATAATATTAATTTTATTATAATAAATTAACTATCTTATTATTATTATTATTATTACTATAAATTTTGTACTTATTTTTTATTTTTTATTTGTATTATTAATTTTATTATACGAAATTAATTATCTTATCATCATCATCTTCTTCATCATTGTTATTATTAATTTTGTACTTATTATTATTATTAATTATTGTTATTATTATTATTATCATTATTAATTTTGTACTTATTATTATTATTATTGTTGTTGTTGTTGTTGTTATTGTTATTGTTATGGTTGATATTGTTGTTATTATTATTATTATTATTACACAAGATTGATTTTCTTATTATTATTTTTATTATCATTATTATACAAGATTAATTTTCTTATTATTATTGTGAATATTAAATTCCTTATTAGTATTAATTTTCTTCCTCTTTTATTATTATTATTATTATTATTATTATTATTATTATTATTATTATACGAAATTAATTTCTTATTGTTATTGTTATTATTATTATTATTTGTTAATCTTTTTGCTAATAAAAATCATTCATTTTAAAATAATCAATGAATTACATATTTTTAACCATATTATACTATAGGAATACTTTAGTCATTAACACTGTTTTTTATGTTATGTCAACTGTAACCAAATATATTTTTGTTCTCGAGACGAATACAATTTTATCTGTTTTATCTATCACAGCCAAACACCTCACTGTCTCTAATTTTTGTTCTGTTTTATCTCTAAATTTTTGTTTCTTTCTGTCTCTGTATATAAGAGACACTAACCATACGTAGCATTATAAACCAAAATCGAATTGGAAGATAAATATTTTCTCTTATGGTCGTGTCTCTGCTCTTCGTAGTCACGATCTATATTTTGTGCGTTCTTATGGTATTTTTTTATGCTTCTCTACAGTTTTATGCAGACAAAACTGTCAGGTGAAATCAGTAATAATGAATTGCTTCCAATGTAAAAGCACTTAGAATAAAGTGCCTGATCGCCTGCAAAATCTGTATTGAAATAGGATTGTTTTCTCCAACTTCATCAAAAGTTATTTATTTCTCCGTTACTATACCATTATGCTTGAACTTCCCAAATCAAGTTTAATGATGAGCTTCTGAAATATTTTGTTTATTTGGTATCGCTTAATCTTGCGGAATGCATTATTCACGAAGCTGGATATCGATTCTTTCCTCTAAAAACTTTATGCAGTAGGAGACTAGGAGGTAGGTAAGTTAATGGAGTACTTGATACTAGGGACGCCCTTCTCATTGTCTCTCTGGTGCAAAAAATTGAAGGTGACAATTTATTCGGATGAAACAAGCCGGTGATGTATGTTCTTTGAAGCCATGCATTGCACCATCTCTTGTTACACATGTCCTCGGTAAGTTTCGTTGTGATGGGGTCAAGTTCGTGTGAACTTCATGAGTCTTTGTCTTCCATTAAAAGATACACCTAATGAAAGAAAAGGCTGGAAGTATGCTCCAGCTCACATCATATCTCTGCTGCTGTCATTGAACGCAATTTTCAGACAACAGCTTACTATTGTCTGACACAGTTAACAATTTTGTGGGTTTGCATGTGATGGGGCTTGTGACAATAATCTGTGCCTTCTGTTTAGTGTTCATATCACATTCAAGGGACAGTCAGGTCTCAGGACAATGTTTTCTTTTTGGAACGCAAGTCTAAAATTTTTAATCTTCAAGATTCCGATCAAATGCAGTGGATAGTAAAGGCTGCAATCATGAAAATTTCACTGAAGGATCGCATACGCATAAAAAAAAAAAAATCCTATATTCATCTTTTGCATTTAACAAACATACTAATAGCAAGATTAGTTTAAAATAAATATCTAAAATTTTTTAGAATTAATCGATACCAAATTTTAAAAATACGAAATTTTTATGTACTCGATACCAAAAAATACATCCCATTTTCAACATTGAATATAAATACAGTTAATTTTGAAGAACCCTTTTTTTCGAAAATGGAGAAAAACAATTTTCTATTCTTTTTTTTGTGTTTATTTTCATGCGCAGAAAACAAAAATGCAAGAATATATCTATATATCACTCTTCTCTTCCTTGTTTTTTCACGTACTGAAAACAAAAATTGAAAGAGTATCACTATATCTCTACTTGTCGTAAGTTGTTAATGTTTCTTTTTCAAAGTAAGGAAAAAAAAAATTGTTCACTACCACAACGTTTCGTTCTTAACCAGCAAAGGCAAGGTCACCATCTGACGCATTCTTTGCCATTCTTTTAAAAAATAATTATTATTATTTATAAATGAAATAAAATAAAATGAGGCAAGGTCACCATCTGACGCCTTCTTTGCCATTCTTTTAAAAAATAATTATTATTATTTATAAATGAATTATTCATTTATTTTATACAAGAAAATTTTCAACATTAATTATATCTTCTGTACTAACAAAAATATAATAATATGACATATAGATTATTTAATAAATTATCTCATAATAAATTAAATAATCATAAATAGGAAATATTGCACTTGTAAGTGTATGACTACATACATAGGTTCTTCACTAAGTCGACAGTAATTAAGCCAATTAATTACTAATTAAGGTTGACATCTAACAATAGTCCTCAAGTAACAACTTTATAAGATAGAATCTGG
Organism: Erythroxylum areolatum; assembly: GCA_024520975.1. Classification (NCBI taxonomy): domain Eukaryota; kingdom Viridiplantae; phylum Streptophyta; class Magnoliopsida; order Malpighiales; family Erythroxylaceae; genus Erythroxylum; species Erythroxylum areolatum. Next base: position 3,566 of record JANIJH010435792.1, read on the forward strand.
TTAAAGATAATATATTATTACCTTCCATCATTACAACTCTAGATTATCCTAAGGTATGGTTTAATTGTCAAACCTATTAAATAACCAACTATATTACATGTCGATCATTAATGATTGATGAATGACTTAAGAAAATCATTTTTCTCACTTATTCAATCGCCCTAGTCAAGATCTTGAAACAACCATTAAGATCAATGACAACATAGAGCTCAAACTCATTACCTATAGTCGATGGATCTCATCTTGACTCACAAATCAGATAGGTACTTAATTATATCCAATGATCATTTAACTAGCATTTGTACATAGTAGGTGTCCGACATTAAAACATAATAAGTGACCTATTGATTATTATGATAATCTCAGGTCAAAAGAAAAATATACATTCAAATCCTTATAAGAATATCCTATTTGACAATTTATAGGTAATATTAACTATTGGGAATTCTTAATTTAGTCAGTTCAACAATCATATCTCCATATACACCATTTATATATGTAACTTAGTAAATGAGATCTACTAATATCCATCTAATAGATACTATTATATACATATTGATTTAACCGAATCATTAAAATCCTTATTTAATGATCATATAATTAAGAACACTTTTAGATTAAACCCTAAAGACTTGACTCTCATTATCATAATCTCTATTATGATGGAAAGTATATAAATTTAATCAAGGACTTATCATATTATAATAAAAACAATTAATGTAATATGATAATATAATCATTTGCCATGTTATTAAACAAAGTTAATAATCATAAAACAAAGGTGTTCAATCTATTACATAACAATTGGGTCATGTGCATAATTCCAACAATCTCCCACTTGACCTAGACCCAATTGGTCATAAACTTCAATCATATTTTCCACTTGTGCTTATCAAACTCCTTTGATCTAAATGCCTTAGTGAAGGGATCTACAATATTCTCCTTTCCATCAACCTTTTGAATTTGAGCGTCCTCACGCGCAACAATTTCTCTATGATCAAATGAAACTTCCACATAACATGTTTAGATCTTTGGTTTGACCTTGGTTCCTTAGCTTATGCAATAGCACTAGTATTGTCACACAATAAAGGAACATCTTCTTTTATCGAAGGAACTACACCAAGTTTAGTTAAGAACTTTTTCATCCAAATAACTTCTTTAATTGCATCGCATATGTATTCTGCTTTAGTAATGAATCAACTACAGTAGCTTGCTTGGAACTTTTCCAACTAGCTTCTCCTCTATTCAAGGTGAAAATAAAACCAGAGGTAGAATTACTATCATCCTTATTTGATGCAAAGCTAGCATCAGTGTAGCCTATTAGCTTTAATTTATAATCTTTGTATATGAAGAATTGCTCCTTAGTTCTTCTCAAGTACTTAAGTATGATTTTAACTACTTTCCAATGTTCCTCACCTGGGTTACCTTGATACTTGCTCGCTATTCCTAACGCGTAGGCTATATCAGGTTTTGTATATGTCATGGTATACATCATAGCTCTCACTGCGCTAGCATATGGGACCCTACTCATGTGCTCTTTTTCTTCTAGGGTTTGATGACAATCCTCCTTACTAAGAGAAATTCTAATGTCTATCAGTAGATAACCTTTTCTGGAATTTTCCATTTGATACTTTTTTAAGATAGTATCAATGTACATGGATTGGGAGAGCCCTAGCAGCTTCCTTGATCTATCTCTATAGATCTTTATTCCAAAAATGTAAGTTGCTTCTCCCAAATCCTTCATGGAGAACTGTTCAAATAGCCAAATCTTTGTCTTTTACATGGCTGGTACATCATTTCCTATTAGCAATATGTCATCTACTTATAGCACTAGGAAAATAACTATGCTGCTACTAACCTTCTTATACACATATGGCTCTTCTTCGCATCCAATAAAATGAAACTTTGCGATTGTTATATTGAAGCGAATATTCCATCTTCATGAAGCTTGCTTCAATCCATAAATGGATCTTTGTAGTTTACATATTTTATTAGGAGTAGATGGCAATGAGAAACATTTAGGTTGAGTAATATAGACATCTTCCTTAAGCTCTCTATTAAGAAATGTTGTTTTCACATCCATTTGTCATATCTCATAATCATAATATGCAGCTATAACAAGTAGAATCTGAACATATTTTAGCATTGCCACAGGGGAAAAAGTTTCATCATAATCAATACCTTCCTTTTGATTGTATCCTTTAGCAACAAGACGGGTTTTATACATTTCAACCTTCCCAATCCTATGGCTTTTATATCCTTTAAGGGATCAACCAAAGTCCATACTTTGTTGATTCTCATGGATTCTAACTCGGATTCCATAGCCTTAAACCACTTCTCACGATCTGGATTTGACATAGCCTCTTTATAAGTCTTAGGGTCATCATTAATATATTGGATATCATCAGTATGATTATCCTCGTCACCTTGCACTATTAAATTTAATCTATTTGGTGCACGACGATCCTTAGTAGACCTTCTAAGAGGCTCATGTTTAAAAGGTTCTTCCTCCACTTGATCTTATTGTTGCACTGGTTCTTGGATAGGTTCATTAACCGACCCATTCTCCTCAACAGTTGAGGCTGGTACCCTATGTGTTAATTTCAAGACATCAAGTAAAGGCTACTCAACATGCATCTGATGCTCTTGAGCTTATGTTGATTAATCAGAATCTTGAATTTCATCAAGATCTATTTCTACACCATGACTTCCTTCCACTCCTTTTCTAAAAAGGTTGCATTTCTGGCCACAAACACTTTGTGTTCAGAAGGGTGATAGAAATAGTATCCTATAGTTTCCTTGGGATAGTCAACAAATCTACACTTGTCAGACCTCACTTCAAGCTTATCTGGCAACAATCTCTTGATATAAGCTAGACAACCCCAAACTTTCAAATGTTTTAGGTTAAACTTATGTCCTTTCCACATCTTATATGGAGTTTTAGTGACTGCTTTAGTGGGAACTTTGTTTAATAAATAGGCAGCAGCTTCTAAAGCATATCCCCATAGGAAGATAGGAAGATCAATGAACCCCATCATGGATCTCACCATATCTAATAAAGTTCGATTCCTCCTTTCTGAAATATATTATGGTGTTTCTAGAGAAGTCCACTGAGACAAGAGTCCATCTTGCCTTAGATAATCAAGAAAATCATCACTAAGATACTCACTACTATGCTCAGATCTTAGTGCCTTTATACTCTTACCAATTTGTTTTTCAACTTCACTATAGAATCTTTTGAATATTTTAAATGATTCAGACTTGTGTTTCATTAGATACACAAATTCATATCTTGGCATATCATCAGTGAAGGTGATAAAATAAGGATATCCACCTTTAACTTGAACTTTCATAGGCCCACATACATCAATATGTATGAGTCCTAAAAGTTCACAAGCTCCCTCTCCAGTTCCAGTAAAAGGAGATTTGGTTATTTTTCTTTTGAATTAAGACTCACAAGTTTCATATGATTCATAATCATATTGACCAAGGCATTCTTCTTATGCAACTTGTTTACTCTTTTCTCACCAATATGACCAAGTCTACAATGCCAAAGGTAAGTTTGATTTGCTTAATTATCTCTCTTTGTTTTTTGACCAGAAACATTCATAATTGAATAAACAACTATTTCAAGTAAGAAATAAAGACCATACTGTAAATAACCACTTACATATAATTCATCACCATGAAATACATTACATTGGTTATTCTTAAAGATTGTATGGAATCCTCGTTTGTTTAATGACAAAATGGAAACAATATTCGAAACAAATTTAGGAATATAATAACAATCTTCTAATAATAAAGTCTTTACCATAAGGATAATAAGAGAAATAGTTCACAGTTAGGGCAACAACACTTGCTCCATTCCTAACTTGTAGCTTAACTTCTCCCTTCTTCAATCTCCTACAAATCCTTAGCCCTATAATATATTGCAGATGTTAAAGCTATTACTAGTATCTAATACCCATTTAGCATAATCAATAGTAGTTAAAGAAATTATGAAAATTTTTCATAAATGTCCCACCATGTTTCTTGCCTTTCAAAGTAGCCAAATACTCTAGGAAATTTCTCTTCCAATGTCCTTTATTTGTACAGAAGAAACATTCAGCAACCTTTTATTCTTCTTACCCTTGGATTTGTTCCAAACAACTTTAGGGGCAAGATGATTTTTCTTGCTTCCTCTTTCCTTGCCACTTACGCTTAGAAGAGTTACCAACCAAGTTCATAAACCCTGACACTTTCACCTTCTCAGACAATGCTACTTGATTTTCATAATCAATCAACAAGTTGAGCATTTCATGAAGATCACAATCCATCATATTTATGTTAAAGTTAACAATGAATGGTCAAAAAATATCAGTAAGAGATTGTAAGATCAAATCTTGTGATAACTCTTTCCCTAGTGAACACCCTAACTTCTCAAGTTGTTCTATAAGATCAATCATCTTAAGAACATGGGGTGTAACATCCCATTCCCATATTAAGAGTTAGAAACCAAAAATACGGTACATAAAAGATCAATGAGAGATTAAGAAATTTGCTTTTTCATGCTTATGCATATTGTTAACATACACGCACGCGAATTTGAATTTTTGGCACACATTAAGATGACTATACATACACTCATTGACATTCCCGATATAATTGATTTGTTAATATGATATTATTGAGATTTTGATTTATTTGCATTGAAATCCAAATTGGAGAGTATAAATTGTTGGTTTAGAATTTTTGGTAAATTTTAGGAATAAATTCAAAAAGTTAGAATATTATTAGACTAGAAAAAATGCCACTTGGCGAGTAAATTGATGGAAGGAAATATAAATAAAGGTTTAATGATATTAAAGAAATTTCATTGATGACTTTAGAATTTTTGAGAAAATGATATTAAAAATTAGGAGACCATTGTAGTAAAAATATTAGAGTTGGTTTGACTAGTTAAATGAGAATTAGTTAAAGCCCTAAGAGATGAATGAGTGACAAGTGTCATATGTAAAGTTGATCTTAAAAAGTTTACTATTATTCTTTTAACTTTGAAAGACAAAGACACTATTTGTCTTGTCTTAAAAATATCTTCTTCCTGGTTATCTTCTTCAAGCTTGTTCCTTTACATAGAGTTTTCCTTCAAACCTTCACCAAAAAAAGATCTTGTTTTCATCTACCTTTTTCTACTCTCAACTTCGGTTTTCTTTCATTTTCCTCAATAAAAATCGAAACTTGCCAACTTCGATAATGATGTACGTGAGTTGCATGGAGATTAGGGCTTCTTGAGATTTTGAAGAAATTGAAGATTTAATAAGTAAGTATTGAGCAAATCCTTATGAGTTGTTGATATATGTATTAAATTTGGTGAATTTGTTGATATTCCATATTCATGAGAAAAATATACACTTTTCATATTCTTCGTGAATATAAGAATATGGATTTTTTGATTTTTTGATTTTGATGATAAAATGTTGTAAGAGGTTGTGGAAATGATTTTTGGAGTTGAAATATAGTATAACTAGGTGCAAAAACTTTTTTTTAAGAAAATAGACGTGAGGGCTCTGTTTTCACTGTATGTATATGCATGTACGTGAGTTTTGAGAGTTTTAGAGATGAACAAAAAATGAATTTTGAGTTGAAAAATAGTTGTAAGATGATGTTCTGAGATGAAAAAGATTGCTTAAATGATAGTTAGAGGAAGAAATTTAAGAGAATGTAGAAAATGGAAAATGTACAAGAGATGAAAAAGTGCAGCAGTGAAGAAATATTGAAAATGGCGAAATGCGTAAATGATCTTTTTCTGTTCTTGATAATTTTGTTTAAGTATAGATTTTGGATTTTGTTTGTGAAAGATTAGAGATTAATGGAAGTTAGAGAGGAAAATGCAAAATATACATGAGATGAAAACATTTCAACAGTGGAAGCAAATGCAGAAAATGAGAAAGATGAGAGATGAATTTTTTGATTTTTAATGTCGTGTTTCAATCTAGATTTTTGGAGTGGATTGTGAATGATTTTTTTGATGGGAATCACGTTTACTCCATCAACCAACACTCATAAACATCAAATAATAGCATAAAGAACAGAAGGAGTGTGGGGAAGAGATGTCTGAAGGTCGAAGATAGAGATGCTCTCGAATGTTCTCAACATGTCAGAAACTAAATGACTTAGTTTAAGATATACCCACGTCAGACACACTTCAAAAGAGTAAGTCATAAGCATCTGAATACAATACACAGTTGTTTTCAACTCAAAGCACTGTCGTATTACACACATAGAAGCCAAAATGTAGCTTCAAACAATATAATACGCAGACAGAAGTAGAATAAGTAACTCACGTGGAAAGCACATGATCCTTGTTTGATTCATGCAAACTCAGCTGAAAGTTTCCGCATGCAAGTCATTTATATGGAGAAGAGAACATAAGCATCAGGTAGAAGAAATACAAAGACTTCATTACTCTTCTTCATTGTATTCAATATCTGAGAGTGTAAGAATTAAGAGCGGAAAAAGTTTGAGAATGTGTTAGAGTACTTACCAATGAGTACTAAGAGAGTTAAAGAGTCATGCAAGTGTTTCTAAAAACACTCAAACTTTATAAACTGTACTCCTCTTCTTCATACTAGTTGAAACCACATCTGTGGGAACCTTAGATGTAGATAGCATTGAAGCTATCGAACAAAGTAATTATGATGTTTTTTAATTTTCTACACTTCATATCATCTGTAAGATTTAACTTCTTTATTAGTCTTTCAAGGTTAAAAGCAACAGTATAACAAAACTATCCTAACAATTTTGTTATATGGAAGTCGAAAATGTAGTAGAGATGAGTTAGAGAAGTTGATTAAGAATAAAAGAAAGAAGAAGAAAAAAATGCAGAGGTTCGAAAGGAGAGGGTAAGAAGCATGATCGCGTTTTTGGAAGAAAGGATAGGAAAGCGCAATCATGCTTCAACATGATTCTGACTTTCCTCTTTTGGTTGGAGAAGCGCGATCGCGACTCTGAATGTTGATTTTGATCGCCACTTCCTTGGTTGGTAAAAATTCTAACAATTTTCGATCTTTTGACAATATCTTGTTCTTCTGACCTCCAAATGACATGGGACTTGAACCATTGGATTTATAACACATTGATTTATATCTCCACCAAAAATCTTAGCTATCTGAAATCACTAAGGGAGATTGAGTGATAATATTGAGACGAAAATGATGAAGAAAAAGCTGAGAAAAAGGGTAAAAATGTGATCTGAAACTTCCTTGATTAAAATGTATTGATATAGGAAGATTTTGACAAAGTTTTCTTCATAAAATTTGTAGAATTTTCTTTTATCTTTTTAATGATATAAGGTCTGAAATTTTTGGGCTTCTGGATTGAAAGTTATGGGGGTTCGAAGTGAGGGTGGGCGAGTTTTTCTTCTCTGACGCTTGTGACTCTCCCTCACACCTGTGATTTTTCATTTCTTACACCTGTGAATTTTCTCTCTCATGCCCATGAGAGTCGATTGTTGGACTAGCGTGATTTTAATTGTCACATCATGACATTATGCTCTCTAATACTTGAGAGCATTTTGCAATTGAATAGTGTTGCTTCTTTTGATCATAGCTTCTACTCTAGACCTCCAAAGGACTTGATTATTGAACCAATAGATTCTTAACACATTATTCTACCTTCCATTAAAATTGGTAGCAATTTGAATTGATTTGAAAAAGATTGGTTGAATGAAAGAGAGGAAATATGTTGGAATAGTATGAACTTGAATATTTGACTGAATGTACTTTGGTATTTTAACGATATCTTGTTATATAATCATCCAAATGAGATGATTTTTTATATGGAGTAAAATAGAGACATAGGGATACAAATTACATGAAGAAGTAGAATTTTAATTTAGTCTCTAAGACTTTCAATTTCTGGATGGAATTGAGTATAGTGTACTGTTTCAATATAAGAATAGTCTAAAACTGTTTGAGGTATAACTTTTAGATTACTGAACCAAATTAAATGATTTTGGTGTCATTAGAAACTTAAGACAATGGAGAAAAAAGTGTTGCCAAATTATTTCGTTTGCATTGTCTAATTAATCATGGAAAATAGACCTAAAAGTCAAGAAATTTGGAGAATTTTATAAGAAGAAAGGGGAGTTTGGATAATGTGTAATCTTGTAATGTTGGAATGACATTAGTGAATGAATTGTTGATATTAAAGTACCAAAGGTATGAGTTTGTTTGGGAATAAAGATATTCACATGATAGAGATTGTGATTCAAATAAGAAGAGTAAAGTGTATCAAGTCAAAGTGAATGAGAATGTGATAATAAAAGCAAATAGTGCTAGAAAATAAATGATGAGTGATTAAATTATGATATAAAAGGAGCATAAGATGTGAAATTAGATAATATACCCGGGATTGTCATTGAGCATGCACCATACATTACACACATACATATGTGTAAAACTGAATATTATATGATTGTGCAATTATTAATAATGTTCGTGCAATATGCGTATTGCTTAATTTTGATATGCAAGATAAACATCCACATTCAGACGATCCAGATCTTTTTAAGCAAATGCTAATCTGGAGTATATAGTGAGTAGACTTAGATGGTCTTACTTTATTGTTTGTTTTGTTTAAGTTATGAATTGAGTGATTATGAATGAGATGCAAATGTGATTTGATTGTGTGACTCCGGACAATGAAGGTCCGAGGTTTTTGATGCTTGAATGCAATATTGAAGTGCTAATTGTATGTGAACATGATGAAATAAATGCTTCTAAATGTGATCTTTGACTGTCAGACCTAGTTCCGAAGAAATATGCAAATATGCATATGATTGAACAAGTGTTAGGATGTTGAATGTCAGACTTTGGGTCTAATGGAAAATGTGAATTGAATGTGAATATGTAAACATGTGACCAATTGCTCATATGATATGAGATGCATTCTATTACATGAATGCATGAAACATAAATGCAATTGTGACTGAAGTAGCCACAAAAAATGAGCTTAAATCTCGGATTATAAAAAAGAGAGCTTAAAGCTTAGAAAGTTTATAAGAACCAAAGGCTCAATATGTAAAATGAGCCCTGTATCCCCAATAGATACAGGACAGTTATCAACAAGCCCAATATGCACAATGGATACGGGACAGTTTAAGCACTCGGTCATAACAAAATAATAAATGGAAAGTGAGTACCATGTGCACTGCAACGTATAATATGAATGATTATAATGGTTTGAATGACTTTTGAATGTAAAATGTGAAATGATTGATCAAGGGTATGTGATTCAATATGATTATTAGATAAATGATGTGAATTATGTGTTATCTGACTGAGTGAGTTATCGAGGAAGGTCACTCATTGAGTTCGCAAAACTCACCCAAAATTTGCAATATTTTTTAGGTTCAGAAGAGTTACCTCGCTGGGCAAATGGGAGTATAACTACTTCATTCAAGTAAGAGGTAGAGGTCGAGATCAGCTTGCAGTTGCATTTGTATTTGTATTTTTTTATTTTGTGTAAATTTGTATATTTCCCAATTTCTATACAACGTGTATTCAAATATTTATGTGTGTAATAACTGTTGAAAATTGGAAATTCTTTGTCAAAACAAAGATTGAACAAAGTGTAATGACAATTATGATTTCGTCTTTTATCAAATACAAGTATGAGTCCGATTTGATTTTTGATTTCTACATATGTCAACAGTATGATAAATGTGAAAAAAATTTGTACTAAGTTTCAATGAGTTTTGACTGCTCTAGTATGCCACTTTTTCGAGATTTGCACTCGAACATCATTTAGGATGTCGAGCACTTGTCTTGGGAGAGTGGGATGCTACATGAGGTCCTAAAGGAGATTTAGGCTTCAGTTCATACTTAAATAGGGAGTTAGATAATTGGTATCTAGCAGTCCTACTTTATAACCCATACATCTTCTTAAGATGCTTTATGATCTGTACAGGATTCATACCTTCATGCTGCTTTTGGAGTTTAGAACCCATTAATGCTAAAATAATGCACTTGGCATTAATACTTTGTTCATTGTGCTTAAAATATGCATCTAATGCATTAGCATCATCAATTCCCTCAGGAAGCACTTCCTTCATGGGTTTATCAATCACATCAATAAGTTTTTCATGCATGAGAATAATTTTCAGATTGTGGAACCAATCATCAAAATTATTACCTGCTAGCTTGTTAGCATTAAGAATGTTTCGCAGTAATATAGTACACATTTTGAGAAATCTAATAAAAAAGAAAACACCAAAATAAGAACACAATCATATATCATTAAGACATAGATTTTTATCTAAATGATAAAACATCTTTAAAATAAAAATGGGTCCTTTGGTTGTCAAGACATTACTCGTCCATAATTAAAGAGTAATAAATTCCCTATTTTATCATATAAAATTTTATAGTAGGATCAATACTATATAATCCCCTAGTTGTCAGATCATTCCTATTAGTATAGTTTAATTTATCCATCCAAGTGATAGAGAAATTAATATTATACTCCTTAGGTGGTATAGGCCAAAGTATAAAATTAAGTAATTTTTCCTTACACATGCATCATATGCAATAGAAGATATTATTTATCTTTGAATTACAAGTCACCTGGTTATTAGGTCATTCCTTGTAAACAAAAATAAATATTATTATCTTCTTGGGTGGAAAATTCTTTTTGATAAGATACTATTTATTATATCAAAATAAACTTAATAATTTTAAAGGGTCAAGATTTCATGTTATTAAAACAATTTTAATAGCATTAGTGATCATATCACATTTTTTGGACAACATTTGTACAAGAAACTTTGAATGTAATAAACATTTATCGATCTAATTTCATAAACAGATAAATAGTTAGACCATGTGGGTAAAATCCATAAAAAACATATTTTAAAGCATTTGTCAAATGCTTTTCCCAAGTGTTTTTAATAAGTTTACCGTGCACATCTATCCAAATGCTTTTAAAAACATATTCGGTTTTCAAACCATGCATTCTCTATAAAAGGCTTCTATATGTACAACATCTTGAATTTGTCTTTAATAGTTTTTCCATAAAAAACAACATATGTCCAAAGCTTTTAACCAAAACCTTTTTTTTTTAAATGTTGACGTACTTTCCTGTCCTGTGTTGTTCTGTAAATCAACCTTGAGGGATAAAGTAATCACAGACTAAACTCGAACAGATAACCTCAACCCTAGAACCAGACGTCTAAAATCGTAAATTTGTTGATTTTTTGGGAGTAAGAGCAGAGAGAGGCGTAGACGATAATATGATCGTCGGACGACGACGAATGACAAAGTCGGCGAGAAATTTTTTTGGGTTTTTGGGATAGGATAATAAAATTTAACTATGCGTACAACATCTATTAAATGCATTTAATGAGTTTACTATCCACTTCTTTTTATGGATAACATTTTTCCAAAGCTTTTTAATTAGTTTTCCATTTTTCTATGAAACCAATTTCACAACGGATGTCGTAAGCTTTTAACCATTGTTTGATAACATTTGTCTCTCATTTTGTTATCCGTGAATTTCTTACATATTAAATGAACAACTTTCGTGTTTTAAAATAAAGAACACAACAAAATATGCAAGGTCATTTGTCAAATATGATGTGGACGTAATACTGGCTCTGTTATCAATTGAAGGATTGCATACGCGGCGAAAATAAAAAATGCAATATGTATTCATCTATTGCATTTAACAAAAATGCTAATAGTAAGAATAGAAAAAATAAATACTTAAAATTTGTGAGGATTAATCGATACTAAACTTTGAAAATACGAAATCTCTATGCACTATATACCAAAAAATACGTCCCGCTTTTAACACTTGATATGATTATGGTTAAATTTGAAGAACTCTTTCTTCAAGAATGGAGATTTTTTTAAATCTTTTAATTTTCAAAAAAAAGAGAAAACAATTTTCTAATCTTTTTCTCTTGTTTTTTCGTATATAGAAAACAAAAATGCAAGAGTATATCTATATATCACTCTTCTCTTCGTTGTTTTTTCACGTATTGAAAACAAAAAATGAAAGAGTATCACCACAGTAAAACCTCAATAAATGAATATTCGATAAATTAATAATCTTGATTAAATAATAATTTTCTCCGATCCCAACTTGAGCTAATGGGATAAAATAATAATCTCGTTAAATGCATAAGATAATAGTTTAAAAAAAATTCCTTGAGGTCCATTGAAAATATAAAATAATAATTCATTAAATAAGTATGAAAATTACATATATAATTCATAAAATAAAGCACTTCCTAAACAATTTTTATTTCAAATTTTATGCTTTCCTAAAATATATATCTATAGTCAATTGATTCTTTTTTTCATGCGAATTGAATTTAATTTTATCTTTAACTTTTTGGAGAGCATAAATTACTTTCGACACGTTCTTCTCATTTTAAAACAAGTAAGTTTTCAAAATCTCTACGGCAAGAAAAGCTTCTTTTGGAGAAACATGTGGTATAGTGTTACTATCATCTAGATCTTGATTGTCATCATCTTCCATACCCATTACTCCTTGAATAATTTCTTCGTCTGTAGACGATTCCATTAAAGCTTCATTTTCACTAGGATAATTCAGAATATGCTCTACTTTCATGACATTTCTATAATGTAAATTAGAAATAACTTCCTCTATTATTTGAATACCTTCATCATCACCAGTTTTTTCTTCTAGAAACATACTTTCCTCGGATCGAATTTTGCAATGTCAAAAACAATTTGCAATAGTTGTGGCCTTCACATCAATATTCCAAGTAGCATTAATAAAATAGATAGCATCCAAGACATTCATTTTTTTCAAGATTTATTGCTCCCATCTCATAGCCTTCCAAGATGCTAGAATAAAAACGACGTCGATAATAAATCTTAGGTAATCAAATAATTCCAGCATCACATGGTTGAATTTTTTATGTTGTATTTAGAGGCAAAAAGAACAATTCAACATTTCTTAAGCCTTCAATAACCTTGGGATGAGCTGGGCAATTGTCTACTATAAGCAGCACGTTTCTACTTATCATTCTATCATCAAACCAACGACCAAATTCTTGAAAGAATAATCCAGTCATCCATGCTTTCTTGTTGGTTCGATAATGACAATTAAGATTGTCAATATTCACAATTTTAAAGCATCAAGGATTAGCATACTTACTAATAATCCAAAGAGATACTTTATCTAAACCATCCTCATTGCAACAAACAACAACAGTAACCCTGCGTTTAGTTGTTATCCTCGTGGGTGAGGACAACGGACAAGGATACAAAAATTTCGTCCTTCGTGTTGTTTGTTTGCTGTCCTCAGTCATTTTTGTTCCGTCTTCAGAGGACAAGGACAGAAATTTTTGTTCCTTCCAAAACTGAGGTACAAGAATTCTTGTCCTACGGACAAGAACTGGAAATGTCAAAAATAACCTTCTGAATTATATACAAAACCTAACACATCCCTTGAAATAATAATAATAATAATCATCATCATCATAATAATCATAATCATAATCCTAATAATAAATTAATAATAATAATAATAATAATAATAATGACAATAATAATAATAAATTAATAATAATAAAAATAATCTTCTAAATTACATACGAAACCTAACATGTCCCTATAAATAATAATAATAATAATAATAATAATAAATTAATAAATTAATAATAATAAATTAATAAAACTAATTAATAAAAATAACCTTCTGAATTACATACGAAACCTAACACGTTCCTATAAATAATAATAATAATAATAATTAAAAAATTAATAATAATAATAATAATAATATTATTATTATTATTATTATTATTGACAATGATGATGATGATGATGATTAATTTTGTATAATAAAATTATTATTATTATTATTATTAAGTACAAAATTTATAATAATAATTATTAATAACAACAATTACAATTATTATTATTATTGTTATTACAAAATTTATAATAATAATTATTAATAATAACAATAATTAATAATAATAAGATAATTAATTTCATATAATAAAATTAATAATAATAAATAATAAATAATAGGTACAAAATTTATAATAATAATAATAATAATAATAATAATAATAATAATAATAATAATAATAATAAGATAATTAATTTTATTTCAGTT
>JANIJH010437155.1:0-17693 GCA_024520975.1 Erythroxylum areolatum
AATTTTTGGTTATGCCTTTTGGACTGACCAATGCTCCTGCTGCTTTTATGGATCTGATGAACAGGGTCTTTAAGGAGCTTTTGGATCAGTTTGTTATCGTGTTCATCGATGACATTCTGGTATATTCCAGGAGTGAGGGAGAACATAAGGAGCACTTGAGGATTGTATTGCAGAGGTTGAGGGAGAGAGAGTTGTATGCCAAATTCACCAAATGTGAATTTTGGCTTCATGAAATGGTCTTCCTTGGTCATATTGTTTCTGAGAAGGGGGTGCATGTGGATCCCAAGAAGATTGAAGCTGTAGTGAACTAGCATGCCCCGACATCAGTGACTGAGGTGAGGAGCTTTTTGGGTTTAGCAGGCTATTATAGAAGAATCGTGGAGGGATTCTTTATGATTGCCGCTCCTTTGACCAAGCTATTGAGAAAGAACCAGAAGTTTATCTGGTGTGATGAGTGCCAGCAGAGCTTTAAAGAGCTCGAGTACAAATTGACTAGTGCTCCAGTTCTGGCTTTGCCCACAGGAAAGGGGAGTTATACTGTATATAGTGATGCTTCCAGAAAGGTGTTGGGATGTGTATTTATTCAGGGAGATAAGGTGATAGCATATGCCTCACGGCAGGTAAAGTCTTATGAGGAGAATTATCCGACCCATGATCTGGAGTTAGCAGTTGTGATCTTTGCTTTGAAGATCTGGAGGCATTATTTGTATGGAGTGCAAACTAGGATCTTTACAGATCACAAGAGTCTCAAATACTTGTTGAGTCAGAAGGAGCTGAATCTGAGACAGAAGAGATGGATTGAACTGCTCAAAGATTATGACCTGTTAATTGAATATCATCCAGGTAAGGCTAAAGTGGTTGCAGATGCCTTGAGCAAGAAGTCTTCCATAGCATATGTGCAAACAGTCTATCTGCCACTATTAAAAGAGATGACTAAGCTTAGAATCAGTCTTAAGCAGGAAGAGTCTGATTGCATGGTGGTCACTTTTCGGGTGAGGCCGATTCTCAGAGAAAAAGTGAGAGAGTTGCAAATTCAGGATCCAGAATTGAGTAAGCTGCAGGAAGAGATGCAGAAGGGTAAGAAGTCCGATATGATGCTGAGTGATGATGGACTCCTAACAATCAGGAATAGGCTCTATATTCCTGATGAGTTATCAAATTTATGATATTTTTATTTTTTATTTTAATTATTTTTATTTTTCATTTATACTAAAGACATATAAAAAATTAAAAAGTTTGTGAAACAATTATCACCTTCCGTTATTCAAACATAATGGAAGAGACATACTATTATATACAGGACCATGCATAAGGGGAAAGTTACACTCACTTGAAATATTGTTCCAAGTTTTTTCAATGCTTTTGCCCTCTGTGTCAGAACGTCCCTTGACACGCTAGAGTCCTTAAGTACCTGAAAACAGAATATGCGGTCAGTCAACGAAGGAAATAATTGGAATTGGCCACTGTGCTACTATCAGCCAGTGAAAAGATTAAATAATAATCATGGATTATTAATCCTCTTAAGAACACTGAATAGTTTGACCGTTATGTTTGCATATAATTGGAACTCAAGGTTCCACAATTTTAAGTAATGATACTCAAACTGCTTTAAAACTTTGACCTGAGATCTAACACTAGAAACGTTAAAACAGTCCATCTACATAGTGAAGATAGAGATAACTCAACTAATTCGACACTTCCAAGAAGATCATGCAAGTGAATATGATAAAAAACTGATCAGCTAAGTAAGAAAAACGGATCCACTTACAGCGTGGCAGACGTGAGATAAGGTACTCTCAATGTCATACACATTGATCTGCCAAAGGGACTGACGCATAGCATTCTCACGTTCTTCAATGGCTTTCTGCAGGGCTTCCTCATTGTTTTCTGTCTGGTTCAACTTCTTCAGATCCTTCTGTAGCATCAGATATACGGCACCTGAACATACCTGAAAGCAGAATATGCAGTCAGTCAACGAAGGAAATTACTGGAATTGGCCACTGTGCTACTATCAGCCAGTGAAAAGATAAATAATAATCATGGATGATTAATCTTCTTAAGAACAATGAATAGTTTGACCGTTATGTTTGCATATAATTAGAACTCAAGGTTCCACAATTTTAAGTAATGATACTCAAACTGCTTCAAAATTTTGACCTGAGATCTAACACCAGAAACGTTAAAACAGTCCATCTACATAGTGAAGATAGAGATAACCCAACTAGTTCGACACTTCCAAGAAGATCATGCAAATGAATATGATAAAAAACTGATCAGCTAAGTAAGAAAAACGGATCCACTTACTGCGTGGCAGATGTCAGGTAATCTACTCTCAATGTCATCCACTTTGATGTGCAAAAGGGACTGAAGCATAGCATTCTTATGCTCTTCAATGGCTTTCTGCAGGGCCTCTTCTTTGTTTTCTGTCTGGTTCGACTTCTTCAGATCCTCCGGTATTTGCATCAGAGATACGGCACCTAAAAGGCTCAAAAAAAGAAAATTCTATTAAGTTCATAACAAGTCGTATGGAATAATGACCTCAAAAAGCTGACGTTACAGTATATATGAATCCCCTGATAGTAGAAACGGTACCTGAAGTTGCCATCACTAGTGATTTTATCTGGTGTCCTTTATCTCGTACCCATTCTGTTAGAAATGGTACCTCCATGTACCTTTTGTCCTTTCCAAGCTCTTTAGCAGCTTTCCTAGTGTAAATGTAACCAATAGTATGCAGCATAGCCTCACCAAATGCTGAAGATTTTATCAAGCAAGCTTTTCTTTAAAAGAAAAGGAATATTCACAAAATGAGGAGAAAAAATGGCAATGAAATAAAAAATTTGTCAACTGCGTTGTCCGACCAATCTAAGTAAAGGGAACTCAAAATCATCTTGAAATAATCTGAGAGGTAATAACAAACTAAATTAGTTAGAAAATGTTTAAACTATCCAACTAAATAAATTCTGAAAAAAGAAGTACTCATATCAATATACAGAAATAATCATATCTTAGAATACATCCAAGTAAATTTACACATGATCTGCCAGTAAGTTCCAGGCAATGAGAAATTATTCACTGGATTGATCAATCACAAAAAAAAAAAAAAAATGGCGATTGGAACCTAGTACTCATTAGCTTCACAAATTGTTCTAACTTCAAACTATTCCAGAGAAAGATTTGATGTGGTTGTTCAACACTGGCTCCAGCAACCAATAAATGAAAAGTTTAAATTAGCTTCAATAATATGTCGTGGTTTTGTGGAAGTGCCCAGAAAATGCACAATCCTCAGAACAAGCTGTTTTAGCAAGAAAAAGAGTTATCGTAGGTTTGAGCAATTTTTAGCGACAAAAGAAAATATTCTAGCAAGTATAAGAATGTGCATACAAGCTGCAGAGAGGCGCTGTGCTTCCGAATTTTCCCATTTCACAAATTCATCAACTTGTCCTTCCACAAAAGGTTCAAGGCGAACTTTTAGGGTCGTTACGAGCTTTTCTTCCCTCTCTTGCTGCAAGGCCTGTGGAATTAAGAACAGTAAGCAAGTGTAGAAAACTATAAGAGACACTTGTTACAAAATCATTAGTGCCAATTGTACCTTCATCCGTTCTTCAACTCTCTGCCTGCGGATTTCAACATCAGCCAAGTCATCTTCAGTTTCAACAGATGACAAGGAAGCCAGGGCTAGCTGGCCAACTTAGTCCTCAAAAAACTCTAGTTGGCCAACGTAGTCCTCAAAAAACTCACTCCCCAATAGCATTCCAAACACAGCTGAAGGATCCCCCATTGCAGCTCTGGAAAATGAAAATTGCTTAAGACATATCCATCTGGACCAACAATATGTAGATAAAGATGCAAACAAAAAATCAACATGTAAATCTGTTGGAGCAAAACAATAAGCCAACATCTTCTTCAACACACATTTTTTAGTGGAACTAATATTGCTAAGACGACGGTAATCTAATAAACGCTTCCCTCTCTCCTGCACATAACTATTTGATTTTTCCTGACTTTGCAATGGCATTTGTTCCAATGTTAAATTTTGCTAAATGTCTGTTAATATAAAGTTTAAAAGGCTATCTTTTAATTACCTGCATTAATTTCTCGGGGCATCCATGATATGATTTAGTAAAAACGTAGTTACTAAACAAACTGAAACTGGGACGAGGATGTTGTTGAATGAACTCAACGTGTTTTCACAACTAGGCGCCCTTTTACCTTGTATTTAACTATCAGCTCCTGATGAATGTACTAACAATATTTTGTTGTTTAATTTGTCCTCTCTTAAGTTTTCATTTCTTCCTATAGCTTCCATGACTTAGTCGACTTTGCTATCTCATATGTCACTTAAAATTCTTTAGTCAAGGCCAACTCAAAGGAAATACACTATTGTTGGCTTTTGTCTCGATAAAAGATCTTCCTCCATTAAACAAACTTCACATCATTCCGTAGCCCTGAACCTTTATGTCTCTCTCCACCACTTGAGGCCAACTCAATGGAAATACACTATTGTTGGCTTTTGTGTTGAGAAAAGATCTTCCTTTTACCGTAAACATAGCTTCCCTCCTGATGGGACAATCTAGTCTTTATCAGAATACTTGCATGGAAAAAATATCATATCCGATGCTAGAACAAAAGGCACACTTTTTATTAGCAGTTTTTATCAGAATACTTGCATGGGATTCCAAATCTAGATCTTAGCTAATACCCAGCATAGTAAGACCGACAAAATACACATCTAGCTGAGTTGTAACCCGAACAGGAAGTATCAAATGAAAGATGACAGAAACTGTAAGAAATGAGATTAGACACACAGGTTAAGACTTACTAGTTACAGAAGGAGTAAGAAACCTAGAATCACTTGAAAGCTTTACCTAAGACGGAGAGCAAAGTTCGTTACTGTTGTTACTAAAGATAAGAAAAAACTAGAAAGCGGTGAGAAGTGCGGTGTTTCTGAGCTGTGAATGATCTGTTAGAACCCAAAATTGCTCCCCTATTTATACCTCTCCTGGCCTCACTCCATCTCCACCTAAAACTTAGATTAGTGTGGTAGGAGACCAGAAGGCCTCCATTAAACAAACTTCACATCATTCCTTAGCCCTCACTGAACCTTTATGTCTCTATCCACCACTTAAAATTCTTGAGTCAAGGCTAACTCAATGGAAATACACTGTTGTTGGCTTTTGTCTTGATAAAAGATCTTCCTCCATTAAACAAACTTCACATCATTCCTTCGCCCTCACTGAACCTTTATGTCTCTCTCCACCACTTGAAATTCTTGAGTCAAGGCCAACTCAATGGAAATACACTATTGTTGGCTTTTGTCTTGATAAAAGATCTTCCTCCATTAAACAAACTTCACATCATTCCTTAGCCCTCATTGAACCTTATGTCTCTCTCCGCCACTTGAAATTCTTGAGTCAAGGCCAACTCAATGGAAATACACTATTGTTGGCTTTTGTCTTGATAAAAGATTTTCCTTTTACCATAAACATAAGTGGCTTCCCTCCTGATGGGACAATCTGTTAGAATTTATTTTATGAGCTATAATTAATTGTAATTTTGCTTTATTAAAAACAGGCTAATGATATGATCCCTATTGAGATGCCTATGGTCCATTATTATTGTGATCCCTATTGGACTAAAGCCCTTTATATCGTTAGTGTGATTAATGGTGTAGGTCTAACTCTAAGGCCCATGATTGGTGGGCCTTAGGTTAATATCTGTGGCTAAGTCCCCCCAGCACTCCCTATATATACATACGTATAGTCTCTCTAAGGTTTGTCCCATTGATAACTGTAATTGTAAAGAGAGTGGGTTTGCTGTGGAAGTCTTGGCTATCACCGAGCGCTTGCACAGTGTTTTCATAATTTGTTGATCATGTCTTCAACAAGTAAGTATCTGTGTTCCCTATCATATACTGTTATTATTGATTCTGGTTTTTTAACATGTGGTATCAGAGCATTAAGACTTATGTGATAAGGAATCTTATTATTATTGTCGAGGATTGAGAATGATCCTAACATAACATGCAACACCGTGACTCACCTGTTTTTTAACATTTAGCTTTTGATTGTCATTTAACTGTTGTTCGTGACTCACACAGTGTGTGCCAGTTACCCACAACGTCAACAGTTTTTCAACAACATTTGCTTGTCAATGCATTCTGTGAAATATGTATAAAATAGTATATGAGATAATTAAATTGTTTTGTAAAACCCCAAGCAGTTGCATGGGAATTATTTGCAAAGAGCGGGTCCTATTGATTTCTCTACAACTTCCCCTTTTTTATCACTCCAACACAGTTGGAGGAAGAAGAAGGCCACATCCTGCACATGCCCACTCTCACTTATGGCACGCTCACATGCCCACTCTCACTTATGGCGCGTGCAAGAGCGTGTAGAGCCCACAAAACTTGTTTTTGTGCTCCGTTTTTCTGTTCTTCAATTTTTTAGCTTGATTTTCTATGTATATTTCATAGTTTTTATATAGTTTCGTTCGCTATGAATAATAGTCAAGTGAGCTTCGAAATTTTAACTGGCTCAAATTACAAGAGATGGAGGCAGGACATAGAATTTTCCTTAAGAATAGCTGGTCTTGATATGGCCCTAAGGGAAGACATGCCTGTCGTACTTGATGAAAGTACACCTGAACACAAAGAGAGTTTGGCTAAATGAAAGAAATCTAAATGACTTAGCTTGGTTGCAATTAAGAGGACCATTGCTGAACACCTGTTGAGTGGTTTGCCTAACAAAACATCTGCTAAAGATTTTCTCATTGCTATCGGAGATAGATACGAGGTATCAAATAATGATAAGTCTGGATATTTAATGAAAGAGTTGATGGATATGAGATATGACTATAATGGGGGTGTTAGGGAATTTATTCTGAGAATGGTTCACATTCAAACCAAACTGAAAGCCTAATCCATTGACTTGAATGAAAATTTCATTATTCACTATGCCTTAAACTGTCTTCCAATTGAATTTACCCAAATCAAAATAGCATATAATACCACTGGTGAACAGTGGAGTGTTAATGACCTTATTACCAAATGTGTGGTTGAGGAAGAGAAACTTAGGAAAGAAAAGAGTGATTTAGCTATCCTGACCATTCATACTAAATCCCATCCTGGCAAGAGTCATATGAGACATAAGAAACACTCTTCTAGTGCTTCCTACAAGAAATTTGGCAATAGTCACCACCAATATGTAGGAGGGCCTAGGCAAACAACCTTCAAGAAAGATTCTTAGCATGTCTTCTACAATGTCAAGGGACACCATAGAGGAGAATGTCGTAAATTCATGGCATGGTTAGAAAGCAAGAAGAAATCTGGAGGTAATCATTTTGCTTTTGTACGTTTTAAGTCTAATCTAGTTGATGTCCCTATAAATTCTTAGTGGTTTGATAGTGGTTCCACTACCCATATTGTTGTGTCCTTACAAAGGTTCACAAACATAAGGAAGCCAGGTCTAAAAGAAAGCAAGCTGAGGGTAGGAAATGATCTTGAAGTAGAAGTGGAGTGTGTTGGAGATGTTACCTTAGTTTTAGATTCAGGGCATGAACTTATTTTAAAGAATACTCTCTATATACTTTCCTTTAGAAGGAATTTGATCTTAGTTTCTTTCTTAGATAAACTTGGTTTTACTTTTTCTTTTCTTGGTGGAAAAACAAAATTGTTTTTTAATTCTGCAATAATAGGATCTGGTTTTTCAGTAGATGGTTTATATAAATTGTCTTTGACTTCTGATAATTTTTCTACATCTTTCAATGTTGAGACTCCTCTTTCTAAGTGGTATAGGATAAAACAAAAATCATCTTTATTGTGGCACAAACATTTAGGTCACATCTCTAGGGAAAGGGTAGAGCAATTAATTAGAGATAACATTTTAACTTCCTTAGACTTTAATAATTTGGGGATATGTGTAGATTGCATTAGAGGAAAAATCACTAAAACCAAAAAGTAAGATGCACATAGAAGTCTAAGACTCTTAGAAATCATTCACATGGACATCAATGGACCTCTATCTCCTCTATTTGTAGTAACAAGTACTTTATTACGTTTATTGATAACTTGTCTTGATTTCACTATCTTTTCTAATCAAAGAAAAATCTAAAGCACTTGAGAAATTCAAAAATTTTAAAACTGAAGTTGAAAAACAATTAGGAAAAGTCATCACGGTGGTGAGATCTGACTGTAGTGGTGAGTATTATAGTAGATTTGATGCTAGACAGCAACATATGGGACCATTTGCTAAATTTTTGCAAGTTTTTGGAATCGTTCCATATTATAGTCTCTCTATGGTTTGTCCCATTGATAACTGTAATTGTAAAAAGAGTGGGTTTGCTGTGGAGGTCTTGGCCATCACTAAACGCTTGCACGGTATTTTCATAATTTGTTGATCATGTCTTCAACAAGTAAGTATCTGTGTTCCCTATCATGTATTGTTATTATTGATTCTAGTTTTTTAACACAATCTAGTCTTAGAAAATATCTTGATTATATAAAAGGACAATTTCCTTTTCAGGTTCCTCTAAGGAACAAAAGATGAATCAGGTTATTAAGTACAAAAATGGCACATATTTGGTAAGCCTCTCTTTCAACAGAGGTGGAGACTTGATTTAGCTCTTAATAAGAAAAAATTGACCTTATTTCGTTATGGATTAACTTCCACAATATCATACTAGAATATTAGAGCACTTCAAGATTGATTTACTTGGTAAGTGATAAGTGCGAATTATACCATGGATTTTTTTATGAAAGAAAGAATATGTTAAAATTTTAACACAAAAGGTAACAATAGGTTCATACAAAACTATACATTCAAAAGACTATGTTGTTGACTTAAAAACTCAGACAGGGAAGTGGCTAATGTGATGCTCCCACATCTCACTAAGAGCTTGGAGATTGCTTGATGAAGGCCTCAGATGAACCTTTGAATGTTTTGCTTCCATTTGTTTTCACTTGTCCTCCACCTGCCTCACTTGTCACTTTTGTTGTTCCTTTTGCTTCTCTTCGCATTCAACTACTTTTTCTTTATTTCATTATGCTAATTATTTTGCTTCCATTTCCTCTCTCTCTGAGCTACTTGAAAGCTATCTTATCTTTTCACCTTATTACTTATCTCCTGTTACAACATTTTTTTTATCGTTTTTAATTATTCTTTTCTCTAAAAAATTGACTAAAAGATGTTCCTTACTCTTACTTGCTACTCTAAACTGCCTAAACCATTGCCATGTTGCCTATAACTACTACAGTAGGTAGGGAATTTCCATCTTTACCACTTGTTACACCCTCCCATGGTAGACAGGATCTCTTTAAAGCTGGTTCATCATCCTCAACTCCAGCTCCTTAACCTCTGACTAGGAGTTGGAAGTAGATTGTGGTATATACATCCACCCTTCATTTTAACCCGCCTAAAGAGCTAGATGTCATGTTGATAGTCTTTCCTAATGTAGAAATCTTAAAAGAGGGAGATCGAAGCTAGGATTCAACCTTGGTTGGTTTTTTATTTGATCAAAGACCATCTTTCCTATTATACATAAATAAGCTTTTAATCTTTAGAAAAATAAAGGATTGGATGTGGTCCTTTCTCTTAAAAGAATCTCGTCATTTTCACTTTCTCTTTAGGCTTCGAAGTTCTCAATATCTTAGAAGAGGGTCAATGACATTGGTTAACTAAGATCGTCTCCCATGGAGGTTAAATTGGTTAACTAAAATTAATTTTGAATTAAAATAAAAACATAGTCAATCTTAAACACTATAACCTAAATTGTTGAGTGAAAGCTTTAAAGAAAGTCACAAAATAGGATAAAAGTAAACTGAATCGACCGAAATAAAAAATGAGTAAAAATCGAAGTGGAAAACTTTTGAAAATTAATTTCACTAATTTAATCTCCTATGCATGATTAAGCGGCAATGATTGGACAATTGTCTTATCAAAATTAATAGTTTGGTCCTAAGATCAACTGGAATAATAAACTAAATCTAGCTTTGACATTCGACACATTATTATCCGAATTAATTATGGTAACTCGACCACTAATTACCACTTAAGTTAATATATTTCTAATTCTTAACTTAATCATCTATAGTTTCTAGTTCCATATTAAACTTCTCCTCTCGGTCCTTCGTTTAATACTAAAATGATGCAAAGTTTAATCATGTTATTACGTCCATTTAGTTCAAAAACTATAGCAAATATAAGACAACAACACATCCCTCAATTATGCATATTTGACTAAAATAACTACATTAATCCTAAAAAAAGAGATAAGCCCATCATAGCATAAACACATTTCATTATCTTTATACACTTCATTACCATGTTCAACAATAACAAAAGTATTTGAGCAATAAAACAGTGAATACATAATGTACTATCAATCTTTAACAAAGAAAATAGGTTCAACAGATAAAATACAAAGGAGCTCAACAGAAATGTTTTGCAACACAACATCATAGATGAAAAGGAATGAACAAACGAATGGCCTCTCGAGTGATGAAGCTTGTGGTAAATCTCTAGTCAAACTCCACCTCTCTGGCATTGGCTCTCGCCTTCTGCCTCTTGTCTGAGCTTACTTTCTTTGCTACTTTTCTCTCTTCCTCCTATGTTTCTCTTTTTTCTTCTCTTAGCAAAAGCTCTGTTTCTCTGCCTCCCTCTCTATCTCTCTTTTTGTCCCTAGTAGAATTAGTGTGTCTGTGATGTGTGGAATGAAGAGTGAATGAAAGATGTCGCCTGTGTATTTGTTACTAGTGAGCGTTTAGTAATGCATTAGGATGGCAATGGATAGGTTCGGTTCAGGTATTACTCTACCCATATCTATATTTATTTTTTATGGCTCAATCCATTATCCATTTAGAATCTATCGGTTTTTATGATTTACTACTCATATCCAAATTCATTGGATTGTTCGAGTTATTTGATATCTATCGGGTTGTATAACACATAAAAATATAACTTCTAAATGGAAAATATTCAAATCCATTGGATTGTTTAGGTTTTTTTTATATCCATCGGGTTGTATAGCACATGAAAATATAACTTTTAAATGGAAAATATAAAGAGCAAATTTTTGCTAACACTCCAAATCAAAATTACTTTAATAATAATAAGTCAAGATTTTGATTTTTATGTCTTTAAAAATCATAAAATTGGAATAATAAAAATCATAATGTTTAGTGCAAATACAACATATATTTTTCATAATCAAGAACTGGAACAAAGATAGAAATATCCAAAGCTCCAAATTGTCTTTGCGTGAACTCCACAACATTTAAAACTCTATCTCCATATCATTTGCGTTATTATCATCCTATAAGAAAATTAAATATGTTAACAAATAGAGTCAAATTATAATTTAATTTAATATTTTAAGTAAAAATGAATAATTGATGAGAAAAAAATGAATTACCAAATCAATCACTTCATCCGGTTCCTGTTCGCTTGCATCAGCATCATCAAAGATCGAAGCAATCATATATGAACTTTATAAAGCAGAATCTGTAAGGAAAATTCAATATGAAAATTGTACAGGTAAGAAGGTTCAAATACAAATGTTGCAAATATTAATAAGGGAATATATATTACTTGAATAATCTCCAAGCATCCATTTTTACTAGCATATCAATGCTTCAACAATACTAGCATGAAGTTTTGAGCGATGTGGACTAAGAACCCTACCACCCATGCTAAATGCACTTTCTGAAGCAACTGTAGAAACAAGTATTGATAAAATATCTCGGGCAATCATCCTTAGTGTTAGATACTTGAATTCTTGCTTCTAATAAGCCAAAATGTCAAAATAGTATTTTCAGGCATTGTATCTTCCTCCAAATAATGGTCTAGTTCAGATCTTAAGTTTACCCTTCTTTCTTTGATTTCTTATACATGGGAAAATTATCACTATCTCCACAATCTACTTGATGTTTTCCAATATGGGTAGCCTCACATGAAGATGATGAAACAACTGAATTCGTACATGTTGTAGAGTTCCATATGTCCATAGCATGTTTGTCTTGATATTTTAACAATAGTTCATAAAGCAAGCTCTTCACCCTCTCAATCTCAATATTAACTTTACTTCCATAAATGTCACTGAAATAGAACTCAACGTACTATATCTTATTTCTTGGGTCCAAAACAGAAGCAGTAACTAGTATTCCATTCACATGAAACCAATATTCATCGTACTTTTTGACCATATTTAGTGCCATAGTTCTAACAATACCATAATGGGATGACGCCCACTTAAATAACTTCAACTTTATTTCACAAACATGTCAAAAGAACAAGTTTGCAGTGGGGTATTTTCTACTAGAAAAAAGCTCTATTACCTTGTAAAATACTCTTAATTTGTTACAAATAATGTTTGCCAACTTCCAATCTTTATCACTAGGCAAAGTAAATTTAAGTCGATTATTCAAACATTCCAACCTCTTAAAAACACCTTCGTATGGAAAAGTTGACTCATGCATCAAATAAGTAGAATTCCACCTTGTCTTTCAATCAAGAATAAACTTTTTAGAAGATGAAACTTTCAAAAACTTGGCTGCATCCTCAAACTTCTCTATCCTTTTAGGAGTTGATGCCTAAAATAAAATACAATCACTAATTCTTTCCAACTCTTCACCTATGAAATCTAAACCATCCTTGATAATCAAGTTTAATATATGAGCACTACATCGCATATGCAAAAATTTTCCATTTAATATAAGAGAATTGGCACTAAGCTTCTCATGTAGAAGGTTCATCATTGCATCATTTGTTTTACAATTATCCACAACCATAGAAGAAATCTTGTTTTCTAGGCTAAACTTATACAAACACTCCTCTAAAAATTTCAATAGAGTATGTGGGCATGGCACAAATATAAACCTATAAAATAAAATGATAAAAAATTTATTACAACTTACATACAAAACACAGAATGGTTCTTTAAGTAATTAATATTTAGCATGTATAAAGGAACTAATCACTAAACATGCAAATTACTATATCTATATGGTAACCAAGTTAAAGATTAAGCAAAGTATTTGCATATTACATCTTAAGAAAACATGATATTATCAATAAGGAAGGAAACATGTTAAATCTAAGAAAATTAATTACTTTAGAATTCGATTTCTTAGAACCCAATCTCCATCAATGAAGTGTCTGGTCACAACCATATATCCTTTCTTTTGGTTAGAAGCTGTCCACATGTCTATAGTGATAGCAATCCTAGACCCATGATCCTCCAATATTTTTTCAAGTTTGATTTTTCACTTAGAAACGTTTTTAGGATATCATTTCTCAACGTATTACAGGATATCATCTTGAATTCATTGTTTAAACTCACTACAAACCTTCTGAAACCAATCTGATCAACCATAGGCAAAGGATACTCATGCATTACAATCATATTAACTAACTCTCTTCTTGAGAATTCCTGGCTAAATTTATAGCTTTGCAATGTTTTTTTCCCATCAGACTTATTCCCACTCCCAATTGGTAATGTTTTCTGGCCTCCAAAAATCCTTAAACATTTCTTTGGACAATACTTGATCAAATGCTCATGCAGATGTGAAGTCCCATTCGTACCTTTAGTAGAAAGCTTCCTTTTGCAATGCTTACATTTAGCCTTATCAACACCTTTCACAATCACCAAAATAAACTCTAGTCACACATAAGAAGTACAATTCTTGCTCTTATTTGCACCACAGTGACCAGAGTCCATAGCTGCATGCTTCTCTCTGTCATGAGGTGGACTAGAATTTCTTATCTGTATGATTCTCAACTCCTTTATTAATGATCTCTTGATGATTCTCAGACATTATCTCTTTTATCTTATAAGTCGCAAAGAAAACAACCTTAAAAATTAACTTAGTAAATGATTAGTTGTCCAGGGCCAACTTTGACAAATAAAAGTCAAATAAAATAAAGCCTTTATTTCGATTTTCACCTCATCCCTTACATTTTATAAGATTAATATATTTTTGACTGATTACTATTATTCTCTAATAAACAATTTTAATTTTTCAATTAGGAATAAGGTAGTAAACTAGCATTGAAAATCTATCACATTACATGATGTTCCCAATACCACAAAATGTGTACAACGAAGATTCCAGTGGCAAGCATGCACAACATTGATATTTATTTATATGACTACATTATAAATTCAAAGTCACTAAAGATCATCATGCTATGGTAAGTGGACATTTTAGAATTATTTTCCTAATAATGAGATACGTAGGTTAGAGTGAGAAATTAACAACAAGATCCTAGGTTATCAACTATAATAAATGAATTAAATTATTATTCTATTCAATGTTTTATTACTACTGACTTTGATATCTTCTTAAAATTATTAAAATGATCAACCATCTCTAACTGAATGTTTAAAATTAGATATGAAAATCCAAAATGCAAAAATGTCTCTTTATTATACGACTAAAACATATGATTCAATATTAAATACCCTAATTAGTTGCTCTTATATGTACTATTGAAGAAAAAAGAAAACTCTAATTAGATAATTAATCAAATATAAACAAATTTCATAATTATATAACTAGAACATATTTATTGAAGAACAAGTTCTTTGAATTGTTATTCCATCTGTGAAAAAGGAATTGCAATTTCATCCACCAAATTTAATAAATTGGCAATTAGCCCTATGCACTACAACATGACTTTGAAATTAATTTGTTGAGAGAATGAGACTTTTGAGAGAATTTAAAATGGTATTTTGAAAAAAAAATTCATACCAAGTACTAGGAGTCTACATATCTAGGCTTTATAAAGTGACTAGTAAACATTAGAGAAGCTTGAGATGCAGTTGGTACTGTGACCCAAAAACGACCACACTGAGTGGGAGGTTGGTGTCTGTCAGTGAAAAGTAAATTGAAGGATCGTGATTCGTAGTATCTCCTTCAGGAGTCACTTAGGGGATTATTGTCTAATTTTGTTTTGATCATTGATGAGTTCATCTATTGGTAAAAAAAATTGACATAAGATTAGGTATATAAAAGATTGAAGGTGTGAGGGAAAACGTCACCATTTGAAGGAATTAATTAAGATAATCTGCTTTGAGAACTCAAAGGTCACTGATGGAATGACTAAAATGAAGGGACTCCTTTTACCTGGAAAAATGTGAGGACTGAGGAGTAAAGTTGAGATTTTAAATCTATTTCTCCTAAAAAAATATTAATATTTTATTATATTTAACCATAAATATTCAAGAAAAAACATAAAATAGAGTTAATAAAAAACTGGTCGGGTATGGGTATCCATCAGTTTGGGTTATCACTAGACCCATATCTAAATCCATATCCACATCCATTTTTTCAGCATCCATTTAAAATCTTTTTTTAACCTCTATGTCCATTTTTTAGGTCGGTTGCAGATATTAATTGGGTTGAAAACTTGCTGCCATCCATAGTAATGCATATAAACAATTACACACGGATAGAAAATTTGAAATATTATTCAAACCATTTTGCTAGATTTAAAAGGAATCAATGGTTCAATACTATAAGTGAAAGATCAAGATCAAAGCAATAGGACATGTTGTACCATTTGTGTCAGAGTGGTACTCTAAATGTATAAACCCTTTGTTGGCTCTTAAGGTGGAATGGTTTTCCAAATCCAATGCTACTTATTTTTGCAAAAAAATAACTAAAAAATGTTCGACAAAATCAGTTCCTTTTTCTTTTTAGGTAAGGGGAAGGTTTTTACAAAAATTTCTAAAATCTATTTTTTATAAGTTCACTCTTGAAATTAATATTTGTTCACAAAATAATTATTACAATTTATATATAATATAAGATAACATTAATAGTTTATTTATACATTAGAAAATTTTGAAGTGTCCACTATTAAATTTTATAGAAATAAAGATGTTTTGTAAACAAATATTAATGTTTAAAATTAATTTATAAAATGTAAAATGTTTGGTAATTATTCAAATTTTATGTAAAGACCTACATAATTAATTTATAAAATTACCAATTCTTTATCTGAGGTATCCCAATTCATAAATATATAATACTTTTGGTATAAAAAGTAAAATAAAGTAGTAATTTTGAATAATCTTTACAATAAATTATTCTTAGTCAACATTTTAAATGAGTTTTAGAAAAAAATTCTTATCCAAATATGAATATAAATCTCATCACATTAAATTTATATATATGAATACAAAATAATTAGAATAGATCAATTCCTTACCTCTTTCAATAAATATCTCAATTCGAAGCATATATGACTTAATTCTAAAGAAAGTGAAAGGGATCAATAATTTTTCATAGCAACTTTTTCAACAAACCACTTCTAAAATAAATTTTGTGAAATTGAATCTCAAGTAACTTATGTATGTAATTCATATCATCTTTAAAGTAGCTTCAATTATCTTTGCTAATTCATAATAAAAAATAAACAACAAACAACGTTTCAATAAGGATTCTATTGAGACACGGGTCTGAGAAAATTTAGAAGTATGTAGTCTTACTCCTAACTAGTAGAAATGTTGTTTTTGATAGATCACAAGAAAAAAAAGTTTTTAAAAAATGGTTAAAAGAAAATAATAATCAAATATATAAATAAATAATTATCTGCCTTTTATGTTTTCTGTGGTCCCTTAAATTTGTGTGTTTGTTTCCATTGTTTTCTGCCTCACCGTGTTTTTTTAATATTATATGTTGTTGTCCCCTATGGTTGTTGTGATGTTGCATGTAAGTCGTGGTCCCTTATGCTTGTTATGGTGTTGGATGTAAGTTGTGGTCCCCTAAGACTGTTGTTGAAGTTGGTGTACCAGTATAGCATCGATGCAATTCTCACCTTCATTATGTTCCATATAGTAGAAATAAATGTTCACTCTTAAAAATATATTCTTATTAATGCCTCTTGATGATTGTTATTATTGAAAATATCGATAAATCTGTGTCTTGATTTCCTTAACTCCATGCTCATGTTTAGCCTCCTTTCAATTGAAATGAGTTTGCTTAAAATCATTAAATTTCCTCTAATCATGTGATCTAATCTTTTTACTATGATACCACATTATTGTGATTAAAGATATATAATAATTCTTCACATAATGAATGTAACATCCCGTTTCTATACAAAGGGTTTGAATCCTAGAAATTGGTACATGTGAGATCAATCAGACACATCTCATGCTCATGCATTATATAAGGTACACATACACGTGAATAGTAAATTTTGCACATGCAAATGACTATACATGCATTCATGACATTTCCCGGTCTATTTGGTCATAAATGTGATTGTTATGAAAAATGTGATTTATGTGTTTGAAAAATTGATTGGAGAGGGTCATTGAGGTTTTAAAATTGTTAGTGACTTTTAGTGAATTTTTTGTAAAATTTCGGGGTACTTTTCAGACTAGGAAAAATGTCAAGTGGCAGACTGATTGGTTACCGGTAGTGGCAAATGACTGTTCAATGGCACTGAAAATTTAGATACATGATTTTAGGATTTATTAATTTGAGCTATTAGAATTTGGGGAGAAATTGGAGTAGAAATTAGAATTTAATTGAAGAGAAACTAAATGGAGGCTTCAGAAAGTGACATGTGGCAAGTGACACTTGTCACTTGCCTAGCATGCCACCAAGATTAAAGTTGTTTAATAAAGTCACCCTTCCTTTTTCTCATTCTCGATACTTCTCTTTTCCTAAGGTTTATTTGGTGCTTAAG
>JANIJH010437987.1:0-17681 GCA_024520975.1 Erythroxylum areolatum
TTCAAGGTGGGTTTCACTTTTATAGTTAAGTAATAAGCCAATAAAGTTTTCTGTCAAGAAATCACAGTAAATGATTTTTCAACTACCCCATTCATGTGCATTTAATGTTTTCTAAATGCTGTAAGATTGTGTTACATGCTTATACATGATTTGAGTGATGATTCATGAAATTTTTTTTAAAAAATGATTATTTGAAATGATGGATGATTTTGAAACTATACTTTTGGAAATGGTTCAAGATAGAGCAAGTATTCGAAAAAGCAAGTTTTCAAGAGAAGGGCAATTTTAGGCATCAAGCTTACAAGATTATGAAATATGTGTTATGTGGGTTTATGGTGGTCCCCTAAGTTATGTCACGTGCATGTTGACCAAGTAAAAGGCTTTTCCTACCTGCCCGCTAGTGGCATAGAGCTCCTTCAGGGACTCCCATAAGTTCACGACTACGCAAGACCATTATGTGAAAATGCATAGTACATTCTGTTTTGGTTTCACCTGAACCATTTGATGTGTTTATGTGTTCATGACAAGTTGATTGGAGTAAAGCATTCATGATTTTCATACCCATGAATTTCTGTGTGGAAAATGTTTTAAAAATATTTTTGCTTGTTGCAAACTATAAAATTGTTTCCCACGGGCTTTAAGCTCAACCTCCATTTTCCTTCCCATAAACAGGTGATGAGAAAGAAATTGAGTAGTCAAGAACCAAGGCATCACTCCACTTTTGAAATGTTGTTGTAATTTAAGCAAATCTAGTAAACCAAGGCTTTAGTTTCATTTTGATCAATTTATTGTTCATATATCTTTTGTGTTTTGGGATATTTTTGAAACATACACATATTGGGGACTTGAAATACCCACTAAAGCTTTGTAAAACTACAATCTTTTGATACTAATGGTTTATGATTTTGGTTTCACCCATGATACTCAAGGTTACATTGAGAAAAAGATTTTGTGTACTAATTTCAGGGATATTTCTAGGTTGATGTGAGTTGATTTAAGTAAATTTGTCTTCTTGGAAGTTGTAGATGATTTTTCCAGCTTTCCAACGATATAAATTTTGTAAGTTTTGGATATCGTCATAGAAGTTATGATCATTGGAAGTTGGTGTTGTTGCATAGGGTGAATTTTCGGGACAGCTGCATTGTTTTGAAATTTTATCCCTTGTAGAAGCAAAAATAGTTTATGAAGTCTTCATGGAAGTTGGAGGTCTAGAAGTCTTGTTTAAAACGGTCTAAGAACAACCTCAATCTGAAACTTGTAGTGAAAGTTATGTCTTTTTTAATTTCCTTCGTTTTAGTATGACGTCATCATCATCTTAGTATAACGCCAACTTTGTCTTAGTTTCCTTCGTCTTAGTATGACGTCAGCATCGTCTTAGTATGACATTAGCTTCGTCTTAGTTTCCTTCGTCTTAGTATGACGTCATTATCGTCTTAGTATGACGTTAGCTTCGTCTTAGTTTCCTTCGTCTTAGTATGACATCGTCATTGTCTTAGTATGGCATCAGCTTCGTCTTAGTTTCTTTCATCTTAGTATGACATCAGCTTCGTCTTAGTGTGACGTCAGCTTCGTCTTAGTTTCCTTCGTCTTAGTATGATGCCAGCATCGTCTTAGTATGATGTAAGCATCATCTTAGTTTGACTTTTTTCTTCCTTCTCCTATTCTATTTTTGACCCTTTTAAGGGCCAAATCTCACTTCGAATTCTTTCAAACGATTTAAAAATGAAATCAATTTAACATCTGTAGCAAAAGTTATGGTATTTGTGCCAAGACATGTACAATACGAGTAAAGGCATAAACATGTTGGATTCTTTTGGCCGTAACTTCCTCATCCGACCTCCAAAGGAAGTGATTCTTGAAGCAATGGATTTATAACATCTTTGTCTATCTGTCCACTAAAATTTGTATCTTTCGGGGATGATTTAAATAAGTTTGTTTTTAGAGAAAGTGAGGGGTCGATTTGGAGAGCATGATTGGAGTATGTACATGCTTTATCTTTTTAAGTTTATCTTGAGCTATAAGGCTCCGATTAAGATGATTCTTACTTCAAAATGAACTAGAGATTCATAGCTGCAATTTCTTTGATGAAGTCAAATTGTAATTTTAGTGTTTGACTAGTGTGGGCACTCCACTCTCATAGGATGACGGTTATTTAGGGTTATTGGAAATAACCCTATAGGGTATTACGCAAGCCCAAGGTTTATGACTTCGGGTGTTGGGCTCTAAAAACGAGGTCCAACACAAACTCACTCTGATAGTAAGGAATAGTTGTGACAAATTTGGAATGGATAAGCTCCTGTCGTTTTTGTACAGACAAAGGATCCTTCTATTTAATCAATTCGATAGCGGCTTCAAAGACACAGTGAAAGGATTATTCAAAAAACCAAATACTTGAAGATTCTATAAAAGATAGTGAGAAAGATGTTTTAATATAATCAAAGTTGATTCAATCAGTTAGTCGATGTTAAAGTTGAAGCAATGACTAGTTGAAGGAAATTTCTATTTAAGGAATAGCTACTGAATTTAATAACACATCAGATTTCATAAATACATCAGTAGCATCAGTAATTATTCTCAAAAAGTTACACCTATACACTCTGAGAGTTAGAAAGTGAAAACACTCTATCGATAGAGAGATCAATATTCATTGAAGCTCATATTGAGCAAACCCTACTTTCATTTGTTGAGAGCTTGTAGAGGCATGATAAGTACTGTGGAAGGTTGAAAAACTTTGAAAAATATGTACTTGTGAGCTTGGAGAGGCTATTTAAATTACTATTTGAAGATTTGTTAGTGAAACATTCAAGTTGAACACTTAAGACTGGACGTAGGCTTCATTATAAGCCAAACTAATATAAATTGTTTGTTCCGTTTTTTCTCTTTTCTTAACTCTTAAATTTGTGCCTTTTAGTTACTATTATTTTTAAATTGCAAGAGGCCCCTTTTCATTTAAAATTTTAATAGGCTCCTATCATTTATACATATTAATAGTAACTTGCAAAAATCATACATAATTTACCTCCCTTTGCGTGTGTTTGCTTTATCATTTGGTATTAGAGTGAGTTTCACATTTATTGTGTTTTTTAGCACATGATAGATCATGACAAACAATATAAGAAGTCTTGAAGGACAATATTCCATTAGCTCGTAACAAAGATCTTAAGGTTACTACCAAAGGAATGGAAATCCAAAGTGATAGCTCTAAAAACTTTAAAGGATCTGGACACTATCTCACTTGATTGGTTTAGAGGAAACTTGATGATTCATGAGACAAAGCTCAGATGAGATGAAGGATCCTCCTACAGAAGAGGAATGGCTCTGAAAGTTATTGATGAATTAACTCCTTCCAACAGTGATGAAAGTGACACTAAATTACAAATAGATGGAGATGATGAATTCAATCTTATGGTCAAAAAATATGGTTGCTTTTAAAAAAAGAAACTGATAAAGAAAAGATAAGGAAATAAGAAAACTGGAAACAATACATTGCTATCAAAAGGCAGCCGTAGCAGTAGCAATACTGTTAAGTCATCAATTTGCGCTTATTTTGTACTTAATTATCTTTAATGTGTTGAAATTATTATCTAAACTTAATGGAATTATCTTATAATTGTTTAAAGATGAGTTTCAACACCTTAGAGACAAAATTGAATCAAAAAGATGAAAAAGAATGAAGAAAATCCGAAATTCCTAATTTGATAGCAATTCTGTGACTAAGCGTGGGCATGCCTAAAGATGGAATAAATCTGCAGATCATTTTTTAAAAGTCAAAATCGAGATTCTCACAATCTTTGAAGATTATATTGCCATATTCCGAGGTGATTGACTACCTAAAATTGGGGGATATAGTATCGGAAGAGAATCAAGGAAAGATAAGGGGAAAAACAAGCATAAAAGAGAGAGGATGGTGGTTCACGCACTGGAAGTCTAGGTTTTAGGATAGATTTTCGTTTCTACATCTTTTCTTTTTCAATTTTTACGTTTTTCTGCACTTCTTCATTTTATAATTTCGTTTTCTTCAAGAAAGACTAGGGATGGAGATTTTACGATTTGTTATTTCTTTCGTTTTCGATTCTAGTATGAGTAGCTAAACTTTTCGTCTTGGTTGAGAGGATCTGTGTTATCATGCTAGTATGTTTGAGATGTTTTGAATAAAGTTTTCATTGTTAATAAACATTGAATATCTTCTGATCTACTCTTTCTAATTGAATTCATTAGTTTCTAGGTGCGCAATTAGGGATTAATGTGTTTAACTGTTAGATTAACGAAATATGATGTTCAATTTCGCTAATTGCAAGTAACAATTAGGATTGTCTTCTCTACATTAGCATTAGAAAATTCTAAAGAGATATTCACTTGATTGATAGCATGTCGTACGTGTATTTCACTTGCTCATTGGTTCTTGGTTCGTAAAACTATTATTCAATTAAACCTACGATTGTATCTAGGTTATTGTGTAATAAGAACGCTAGGATACATGTTTCTAGTCATTACACTTAACAGAAAATATCCCCAATGTATGTTTGTTAATGATTGCAATTTTATGTCGAGGATCTATTTTAGCATGATAACATCGGTGACCCGAAACCAAGGTATTTTTTCATTAATTTTTCATATTTAATTATTGCTTTCGATTTGTGATTTTTCTTATATTTTTCCTTTATTTTTCGTGAATCAAAACAACCCCCCCTTTCGTTACTTTGTTTTAGTTTTAAACTCGCTAATCTTTACCGTTAAAAATTCCTCATAGGAATGATATCCACTTACCACTACTACATTCATTTGTATTAACGTAAGTGATTTCTTTTGAATTTGGATGCAGGTCGCAGCATCACCAAATTTTGGCGTCGTTGTTGGGAAATTTCTTAACAGTTTTTGTTACTGATGTTTTTGTTTTTGTTTGTGTTTTTGGTTTCGTTGCTCTCTTGTCTTCTATTTGTTTCAGTTTCACAGCTCTTTCTGATTTTTTGATCTTTTAGCGGCATGGCTCACTATCAGTATGCTTTTAATTATGATTATTCATATCATCCTTATTATGATAACGAGTTTCCGTCTATTGCGACTTCCAGGTTTGACCATCAAATGGCAGATTTCACATCCTTAGCCACGTAAGTACCGAGGAATGACCAACAAGCTAAGGTATGTGAAGTTTGCTCATTTTTTTGTTATTCTTTTTGTACATGTTCCTTTTTGCAGGATATAAAGTACGGATTCACTTCTCCACCAAGCTACTATGAAGAGCAGTCCTACGTCGAGTCTCCACCTCCACCTCCACCTCTACCTCCACCGTCGCCACCACACGTTAATGAGATGTCTTTGGAGGAGATCATAATAAGTTTGGAGACGAGCACTCTTCAATTCCAATAGTTTAGACAACCGTACGTGCCTCAACAAAATCCAAATATAACATCCAATTCTGAAGGTAAGTCCTCTTGGGAAGAAGCAGTTCAATCTTTGGCCGCTAACACTTTGACATTTCAGCGAAATACTGAAGCAAGTATCAGAAACATTGAAAATCAAATGAGTCAAATGGCAATTTTCATTAATCAATTGGAGGCACAAAGTTTTGAAAATTTTCCAACACGACCGGAAATCAATCCCAAAGAAAGCGCAAAGGCTATCACATTGCGGAGTGGTAAGGAACTATAGGAACTACTTCCGAAAAATTCCAGAAGAGAGGTGGAAGAAGAAATCATGCACATAATACCTTCACAACCTGAATTGAATCAAAAAGGGGTGCAAAACAAGGTGCTTCCGCCTCCTTTTCTAAGTCGATTTTTCACGGTAAAGAAGGAAGAGCAAGCAGAGTTAGAAGAGGAAGAGATTATAGATTGAGAAAAGATGGAGGATATGTAACCTCCTAAGGTAAGTGATGCAGTTCATGTTATCGCTAACCAAATTTTGTTTCCTTTTCCTAGTTGTTTACAGGTACAAGAAGAAGAAGAACAGGAAGAGTCGCAAGAAGTACAGTTTTTAGGAGAGTTGTGGGCAAGTGAACTAAAGACCAAAGGTGGCAAGCAGGATGTTGAGTCTCCACAAACATTGACGTTACTTTTACAGAGACCATTTTGGTGTGAGAAGGGCGATGCTTGAAAAGATGAGTGGATATTAGAGTATGCTGGTGAAGCGATGAAGTTCCACTCATCAGAAGTCATGGAGCATCGTGCTAAGAAGGAGCCGCATTCAAAGGAAGTTGTTCCAGGTTTATCACAAAGTTTGAGTATGTTTCCTGTTGGACTCAAGCATCCATTCAATAATGGATGATGTACATATGCCAAGGGTCAAGTTTATGACCTTTGATAAGCGCTTAATGGGAGGCACCCCATTCATATCCTTTTCTTTTATGTGTTTTGTTAGCAATTTTCTTTTATTTTCGTTTTTGGTTTAATTTAATTTTGTTAGGAATTTAAATTCACATTTTTATTTCTGTCATTTTAATTTTCATCTTTTCTTTTTTTTAAAAACAAATTTTTTTTGCTTTACCGCCACTCCCTTCTTACCCTCTCTATTTTTCCCCACTTTGTTTTGCCCAAATTCCTTCTCTCATCCTCACTCTCCAGTTGTCGATTATTTACACCCACCTTAGCCAATCAATTTTATTTTTCCCACCAAGCACTCACCCACGTTACTCCTAACCTTCCTTGCCCACTCACCCATCTATCATAACTTGTGCTTTTGGGATTTGCGTTATTGTCTTTCTCTTTTGCAGGTTGTCTTCCACGATATTAGCACAATGCCCAAGAAGAAAAGTGACTTCAGCAGGTTACCCACGCCCATACATTTTGCTGTTGATGTTTCGCCACCTTCCACACCATCGAACCACCTTACGCCACATCCGCCAACACCTTGATCTTGACACTTCCACAATAGAGAAGCTTTCTTTAACTTTTGCCTTTATTTTTATGCTTCTTTAACATTGAGGACAGTGTTGGTCTAGGTGTGGGGGAAAGAATTAGACTTTTGATGTGTGAATATTTTCGATTTTTGTGTGGTTTTATTGAATTTTGCGTATGGTTGTGCATGTTAAGCCATAAAGCTTTGTCATAGTAGTTTGGATGAGATTGGGTATATGCATGAAATTAAATTGGGCTAAGTGAGTTTTAAGGTGAAGCATGTTGATTGATTGCACTAATTGATCTTATAGGCTTAGTCAAAATTTTTACATGTGAGTGATGTGGTAAATTGTGAAATTAAGGTGAATTCTTAAATTAAACCTGTGAGCGAAGTTTGAGCCTAAATGACATCACTTTTATGTCATGCTAATTCTTTGAATTATGTGATGCTCCTCTATTCATATTGCCTTCAGAACCTGCATGGAACCGGTTTGAATTTGTTTGATCACATGGGATATAGAAATGATTAAGGCCTTCTTTGTTTTTACACCCTTACCTATTTATTTTCTCTTTGTAAACAATTTTGAGCCTTTATCCTTTTTTTTTTCATCAATCTTCTTATTTTAAAATCCAAAAATCCCATTAACCTTACCCTGTCACAAGTTGAATGAAGCATTGAGTAATTTGGGACTTTTGTGTTATATTGTGTTCTGAGATATTTTTATTGGTACTTCAACTCATATGTTGTTATTTCCTCTTGTTTTTATTGTTTTCCATTGGTTTTAGCGTATTTTTAAAAAAAAGAGAAAAAGAAAAAAGAAAAAAATCAGGAAAAAAAAGAAGAAAAACAAAAAGAATAAAATATAGTGGTACTAGTTAGTAATGAGTAGTTGTAGTTCATTCGTGTTTATCTCAAAATTTTAGTTGCGTATCCCTTTTTACTTGATGGTTTGTGAATGCTTGTGATTAACCCATTGCCATGTTTTTACCTCACCCGTGAACCTAGCCCCATTACAACCCTGAATAAAGTCCTTATGATTTATTAGCTCATGTGATCTGAATGAATGATAATTGGTGAAATTGCAAGTCTATGGTAGTGCAACATGTTAGAGTGAGATTTGAGTGAAATACTTTACCCTCAAACACTTGAGTGTAAGAGCGAAATCCGTGAGAAGAATTCATTTTGATTTCATGTTTTCTTTTGAACGAAGATGTCTTATTTTGACTGCGTTTATTTACATTGATGAAAAACAATTATGATATGTGTTGCAACTTAAGTCTTTTTGGCCCAAGTTAATGGATTATGTGCACTTGATCATGTGAAGGATGAATTGACTGAGTGTAGTGGTTTGACATGTTTGCTCAAGGGCGAGCAAAGGTTTGATGTGGGACAATTTGTTAAGTCATCAATTTGCACTTATTTTGTACTTAATTATCTTTAATGTGTTGAAATTATTATCTGAAATTGATGGAATTATCTTATAATTGTTTACAGATGATTTTCAACACCTTAGAGCTAAAATTGAATCAAAAAGATGCAAAAGAATGAAGAAAACCTAAAATTCCTAATTTGACAGCAATTTTGTGACTAAGCATGGGCAGGCCTAAGGATGGAATAAATCTGCAGATCACTTTTCAAAAGTCAAAATCGAGATTCTCACAATTTTTGAAGATTATATTGCCATCTTTCAAGGGGAATGACTACCTAAAATTGGGGGATACAGTATCCAAAGGGAATCAAGGAAAGATAAGAGGAAAAACAAGCATAAAAGAGAGAGGATGGTGGTTCATGCACTGGAAGTCTAGGTTTTAGGATAGATTTTTGTTTCTACATCTTTTCTTTTTCAATTTTTACGTTTTTCTGCACTTCTTCATTTTATAATTTCGTTTTCTTCAAGAAAGACTAGGGATGGAGACTTTACGCTTTGTTATTTCTTTCGTTTTCGATTCTAGTATGAGTGGCTAAACTTTTCGTCTTGGTTGAGGGAATTCTTGTTATCATGCTAGTATATGTGAGATATTTTGAATAAAGTTTTCGTTGTTAATAAACATTGAATATCTTCCGATTTACTCTTTCTCATTGAATTCATTGGTTTCTAGGTGCGCAACTAGGGATTAATGTGTTTAACTACTAGATTAACAAAATATGACATTCAGTTTCGCTAATCGCGAGTAGCAATTAGGATTTTCTTCTCTACATTAGAGTTAGAAAATTCTAAGGAGATATTCGCTTGATTGATTGCATATCGTATATGTATTTCGCTTGCTCATTGGTTCTTGGTTCGTAAAGCTATTATTCAATTAAACCTACGATTGTATCTAGGTTATTGTGTAATAAGAATGCTAGGATATATATTTCTAGTCATTACACTTAAGAGAAAATAACCCCAATGTATGTTTGTTAATGATTACAATTTTATGTCGAAGATCCATTTTAGCGTGATAACATCAGTGACCCGAAACCAAGGTATTTTCCCATTAATTTTTTAGATTCAATTATTGCTTTCGATTTGTGATTTTTCTTATATTTTTCCTTTATGTTTTGTGAATCAAAACAACTCCCCCCCCCCCTTTCGTTACTTTGTTTTAGTTTTAAACTCGCTAATCTTTACCGTTAAAAATTCGTCGTGGGAACGATATCCACTTACCACTACTACATTCGTTTGTATTAACATAAGTGATTTCTTTTGAATTTGGATGCAGGCGATAACATTACCAAATACACGAAATAATTAAATTATATGTTATCACTGCAAGAAGCCCAGACACACCAGATCAGAATGTCTCCTTCTTCTTTAAAAGGACAAAATTGAAAATAGAAGACCTATAAAGCAAGCTATGACTACAGCTTGGTCTGATGAAGAAGAATCTGAAGAAGTAAGCAATGTTTGTCTTATAGCTGATTCAAGAGAAGATAAGGTATATTGTTCTAATTCTAATATTGAATTTGGTGAGTTACGAGATGCATATCATGAACTGTATGCCCAGTATAAGAAGTTAATTGTGCAGTATTTCAAAGAGGCTGAGAAGTATAAAAATAATGATGCATCTTTGAAAAATAAAATAAAATCATTAGAATCAGTGAATAAGAACCTGTTGTCTAATAATATATCTCATGAAAATGATTATAAGCAAAAGGTATCTGAAAAAGAATTTTTGGAAGAAAAAGTGACTTAGTTAGTAAATGAATTGCTTGAAATGATTCTGGAAAAGTAAAACAATTAGAAGAAAAGGTTGCTAAACTAGAACTTAAAAAAGAAAAATATGGTAGGAAAACCATATCTTTAGAAAAGGATCTGATGGAAAGAATAATCCTGATGATTTACTTGGTAATGGTAAAGGTGTCTTTAATAAGGCAGGAATAGGATATGATGAAAATAATAATATTAAGTTGTACAAGAATTTCTTTCTTAAAACTAACAATAGCCTTAATCAAAAGAGCATGAACTTGTTATATGTCAAAATGATAGTAACTCTAATGCATCTATTTTATGCTTTTACTGTGGCAAACATGGACATATTAGTCACTCTTGTAACATTCATCGAATGAAGAAATTATTTGAGATATAGGTTTGGAG
Organism: Erythroxylum areolatum; assembly: GCA_024520975.1. NCBI lineage: Eukaryota > Viridiplantae > Streptophyta > Magnoliopsida > Malpighiales > Erythroxylaceae > Erythroxylum > Erythroxylum areolatum. The sequence continues at coordinate 10,412 of JANIJH010437987.1, forward strand.
ACCAAAAGGTCAGACTACTAACCTGAAAGGGCCCAAAAACATTTGGGCACCTAAATTGAGATAATACGTTATGTAGTTATGCTTTAGAAAAGTGACAAAACAAAGTCAATGGATAGTTGACAGTGGTTGTTTAAGATATATGACAAGTGAAATATCTCACTTCAACTATATTGAAAGAAAATATGAAGGTAATGTTTTATTTGTAGATAAAAACAAAGCAAAGGTTACTGAAATTAGTAAAATTGGTGCTTCAAACTCCACTTCTATTGATAATGTTCTATATGTTGATGGTTTGAAACATAACCTACTAAGTGCAAGTAAGTTATATGATATGGGTTATAGAGTCACATTCTATGCATCTCATTGTGATAATTGATATAATAATGATATCATTGTGTTTATTGGCCCTACAAATTATAATATATATTGTGTTCAACTGGAAGACATGTCTTCTCAAAAAGTTAAGTGTTTTGTTTCTCTAGACAATTACTCATTAATCTGGCATAAAAGATTTGGACATGCTAAAATGAGCATTTTATCAAAATTGTCCAAGAATTAATTAGTAAGAGTATTACTAAACTTAAACTTTGAGAATAATCAAGTTTGTCAAGCATACTTAAAAGGAAAACAAGTCAGAAGTAGCTTTCCACCCAAGAATGTTGTATATACTAACTAACCACTTGAGCTAATACATATGGATTTATTTAGTTGTACTAGAAATCAAAGTTTTGGTGGTAAACATTATGATTTTGTTATAATAGATGATTATTCTAGATTTACAAGGGTTTATTTCCTAGAAAATAAGGATGATGCTTTTGAAGTCTTTAAAAAGTTTTATAGAAAAATCCAGATTAAAAAAGGTTACCGCATTACTTCAATTCAGAGTGATCATGGAGGAGAATTTGATAACAAAAATTTTGAAGATTTTTGTGATGATAATGGTATTACTCATAATTTCTCATATTCAAGAACTCTTCAGCAGAATGGAGTTGTTCAGAGAAAGAACAAAATCCCTACTGATATGTACGGCCTGTTACATTCTAAACAGGTGTGTTATAAGATCTATTCTTAAAAAGATCCCGTATGAGTTGTGGAAATGTTGGACCCTATTTTCGGAGCCCAACAATCCGTAATATCATAAAACTTGAGCGTATTATCCTGTAAGGTTATTTTCATGGAATCTCCCTAGCCAACACCAGTTCATCTTCATTCTTATAACATCTCAAACCATAAGGGGGTTGAGCCCACACCAGTCAAACGCCCAAATAACCACTTTACTTCTTCATAATAATTGTAGATCCATGTCTTTAATTTATTTTGAAAGAGTAATCATCTCATTCAAAGCTTTACAATTCAAGATATGATTAAAATACTGAAGTATGTTCAGTAAAATAACCAATTCATGCTCTTCCAATCGATTTCATCACTTTCACTCCATTGGTCTTTTTCAAATCAATACCAATGGATACCAGTTTTTATGGAGAGATATAAAAATGTGTTAGGAATCTATTGGTTCTAGAATCACTTCATTTGGAGGTCAGATGATGAAGTTATGGTCAAAGAATCAAACAGGATTATGCCCTCAATCATATTATACTTGTTTTGGGACAATTGACATAACTTTTAATAGATTCGTCGGATTAAGGTCATTTTATGATGGTTTTGAAGAAGACTTCGAGATCTACACTTTGTGAAGACCAAAAAGAGATATTTTGCCATCTAGAGGATCAAATCGCGAATTTCCGAAAGTATATAGTGTATGTCTGTAAACTGACATACACCTCCACCTAACGGGCATACACGGGCTCTAGGATGTCTTCTAGACCCGTGAAGGTCTGTTTAATGGACCTAATGTTCGTTTAACGGACATGAACTGGCCTGAGGACATTTTTAGACCTGATAAGGTCTATTTAACGAACCTAAAGTCCGTTTAGCAAACATAGGTAAGATAAAAGTCCCTCCAAAGCATCTCCAATGGTTCCTACGTCCATTCTAACATCACTTTCACTCATAATCTTCCCAAATTCACTTCTTCTAATGAAATATCACTTCTTAATCATTTAATTACCAAATTTATTTCATTAAAATCCCAAATCTTAACTCAATTGATTCATCACATATGACAAATTCTCATCATTTACTATAGTTGTCCCGTACACATCCTACGGAACATTACTAACTTATAATGAACATATCTCCTAACTCTGATATCCAAAAATTTCATGCTTTATATCATTGGAAAGATAGAAAGATAATCTACAAATTCTAAGAAGATAACTTTGTCTAATTCAACCTAGATAAATGCAGTTTTTCCTCTGAATTCTGAACACAAATTTTACCCCTATAAAAGCTTGAAAATGCAATGTATAAACTTGGAATGTCATGAGCATAACCATTCAACTACCAATATTATTTCATTAATATTATAAAATAAGAGTTTACAAAGATTTAATGGCATTTCAATCCATAATACATCATTTCGCAAAATCCTCAAAATACAAAAGATACTTGAATTACAATTGCTCAAAATGTGACTACGGCCTTGTTTTACAGAGATTACTCCAAACCAGAACAAAACATGCAAATTCGGAGTGATTCCTTGACTCACTTTCACTCAATCTCTTACTCATCACCTGAATAGGGGAAACAAGGTGGGGGTGAGCTTAAAAGCTCGTGGGTAATAAGTTTATAACAAGAAACAAGCAAAAACCCATTAAATATTTATTTCCATTGAAAAATTCACATTGAAATCCATGTAACAAATATTTCCCAAATTCACAACTTATCAAGCAGTTTGTAAACATCATGAATCATGAATTCATCAAACTTGTCACAATTCATAAACACATAAGCACATCATAATGGTTTAGGAGGTCCATAAACAGAACGAACTAACAGATTCCCACAAAATGGTCATGTGTAGTCATGAACAGAACGAACTAACAAAATCCCACATAGTAGTTTTGCATAGCTGTGAATATAAGGGAGTCCATGAAGGAACTCCATGCCACTAGTGGCAGGCGAGAGAAGCCTTTAGTCGAAATGCACTTGACATATAGAATGAACCAAACCAAACCCACTTAATATGTATTTCATAACTTATAAACTTATTGCCCAAAATGACACATTTTCGAAATCATGATTTTTCATAAACATAAAATCTTCATTCCGCAATTCATCAACAAAATTCATATACCCAATATATATAGATTTCTCAAATCATTCAAATAGAAATAATGCAATATTTATAAAACAATTGAAATCATTTAATTCTATTTCTTTTGAAAACATAGTCATGGCTCATTAACTCTATTATAAACAAGTAACCCACCTTGAAATCCTTGCTCATAAACTTGCTCAAAGAGCCCTCTCCCCTTGCTCCTCTTGCCTTCCTTGATTTCCTTTAACAATAGCCAAAAAATTCCGTTCAATAGGAATTCCAATTGGAAACCCACAAGACACATTCACTAAAATTAATTATAGAATACTAAAACCCAAACATTTCTTAGGCTACATGAACCAAATCTCTTCCAAAAATCCAAAGGATTAAAATCAAGCTTACCTTGAATCTTCACCATATAGTGAGATTATTGGCTCAAATGGAAGCTGTTATCTTCCTCTTCTGTTTTCTCTTCTTAAACCACCTCAAATTCCCTCTTGAAAGCTAAGAAAAGATGAAACCCTAGCCTTTTCTCCCTTCCTTCCTCTCATGCACGAATTCTCTCCTTCTTCTCTCTTATTTTCGTTTTTTCACTAGTCTCTCCCTTCAATTCACGTTTTTCTCTTCTTAACAAGTAAGACAACATGTTCTTTTTCCTATAATACCCTTAATGAGTGTGCAAAGTCCCTTTTACCCTTCATTTAATGCCTTATACCTTAAATGCTTAAGTGAACTACCAAAAATACCCTTATACAATCTTACTACCTTAACACTTTAATTCAATTAACCTATGTCATATAATCTTACTAACATTAACATAATAATTAACTCCACAAAATAATTCCATAAAGACCTCATAATTAATTTAAATCATGCTTATTCATCAAGAAAAAAATTTGGGGGCCAATAGGAAAGGAAGAAAGTTGAATGTTGCCTATTTTCGAGCTTTTGACTGCAATTGTTTTGTGTTAAATAATGATGAGGATAATCTTGGCAAATTTGATGCAAAGCCTAATGAAGCTAAATTTATGGGATACAACACTATTAGAAAAGGATTTAAAGTCTACAAAAAAACTAAGAGGATAGAAGAATAAATGCATATAGTATTTGATGAATCACTACCCTTAACAACAACTGCTAATTTAGATGACGAAGAGCATCCTTTGGTCCTTAAAGATACACCACAAACTCAAATTGTATTAGTAGCACCTTTATATTCACAAGATCAAGAAGGTCCTTCTAAAGCAAGGACAAAGACGACTCCTTCTCCAAGTACAACTCAACAGGCTCCTATATTTCAAAAGACACCAGATACTCATAGCAGTAGAACACCAAGAGAATAGAGAGGTCTTAATACACATCAGTATATTTTAGGAGACACTTCAGAAGTCCTAAGAGCAAAAGAATCTTTTAAAAACAATTATGTTACTTTTGTTTCACAATTAAACTAAAAACTGTTAAAGAGGCATATGCTGATGAAAATTGGATTTCAGCTATAAAAGATGAACTAAACTATAAAAGATGAACTTAACTGCCGTGAGGCATATGCTATTACCTTATCTCCCTGCATCAGTACACAATCTAGACCCTTCCTTAAAGCATCACTATACACTGTATACCCCTCATCTCCAATAGGCAGAATCAAAACTGGAGCACTTGTTAATCTGTGCTTGAGCTCCTCAAAGCTCTTCTAGCATTCATCACTCTAGATAAACTTCTGATTCTTCCTCAATAACTTAGTCATCGGAGCAGCTATCATGGAGAATCCTTCCACAAACCTCCTATAATAACCTGCCAGACCCAAAAAACTCCTCACCTCTGTCACTGTCTTGGGTGCATTCCAATTCACCACTGCTTCAACTTTCCTCGGATCAACATGTACACCATCTTTCGAAATCACATGTCCAAGGAATGTCACCTCATGAAGCCAAAACTCACACTTGCTGAACTTAGCATAAAGCTCCTTCTCCCTCAATGTCTGCAATACAATCCTGAGATGCTCCTCATGTTCCCCTTCATTCTTGGAATACACCAGAATGTCATCTATAAACACTATGATAAACTGATCCAGATACTCCTTAAAGACCCTATTCATAAGATCAATGAAAGCAGCTGGAGCATTGGTTAATCCAAAAGGCATGACCAAAAACTCATAATGTCCATACTGTGTTCTGAAAGCTGTCTTACTTACATCAGACTCCTTGATTCTGAGCTGATGATAGCCTGACTTGAGATCAATCTTGTAAAAGACCCTTGCTCCCTGAAGCTGGTCAAACAGATCATCAATCCGAGGCAGAGGATACTTATTCTTAATAGTCACCTTGTTGAGTCTCCAATAATCAATGCACATACGCCATGTTCCATCCTTCTTCTTAACAAATAGAACTGGCGCCCCCCATGGTGACGAACTAGGTCTTATGAACCCCTTCTCTAATAGTTCTTTCAACTGTTCCTTAAGCTCCTTCAGCTCTGCTGGAGCCATTCTATAGGGTGGTATAGAAATAGGTGTAGTTCCGGGAATCAAGTCAATGGAAAACTCGATTTCTCTCCCCGGTGGCAAACCAAGTAAGTCCTTTAGGAACACATCTGGAAACTCCCTCACAATCGGAAAGTCTTCTAACTTCCCTTCATTCCCATCCGTGTCCACAACATGTGCTAAGAAGGCTTCACACCCCTTTCCCATCATCCTGTCAGCTAACAAAGCAGAAATGATTCTTGGTGATGGTGTTTTCCTGTCCCCTCTGAAAATCACCTTCTCTCCATTGCCCAAGTCAAATTCCACCTCCTTAAGGCTACAATCTAACTTTTCATGATACTTCTCCATAACATCCATTCCCAGTATGACATCTAGCCCCTTTAGCTCTAGGGGTAGCAAGTCCACCATCAGTCGAGTACCCTCGAAAAAAAGCTCACAATCTTTATACACTTGGCTTATAATCACATGCCCTCCTAGAGGGGTGCTAACAATTAAAGGACTTCTCAATGGCATCAAAACAACATCATGTAATGTCATGCTTGCAGAAATGAATGAATGCGTGGAGCCAGAATCAATCAATACATATACAACAGAATTAAGTAACCGAGCCATACTCGTGACAACCTCAGGTGTGGCTGCAGCTTCCTCTCTAGTCATAACAAACACTCTAGCCTGTGCCTGACCCCTTGGTCTCCCTGGAGGAATAGTCTTCTTTGTAGTTCCAGAACTACCCACCTCTGTGACTGGTCTGGTTCCCACTGTTTCTGCTCTCCTTGGAGCTGGCACCTGGAACCCCTCTTGCCTGGTTGCTTGGGGACAGTCTTTAATCAAGTGTCCCTTCTCTCCGCATCGGAAACAAGCTCCAATTAGTTTAAAGCATTCCTTGTGAAGCTTTCCACAATGCTCACACTGAGGGTTAGTGTATTTGCTCCTCCCTGTCTTTCCAGTGCCTCCCACACTCGAGGCTTGCCCTAAAATTGCTCTCGTCTGCTTGTTCTTGATAGGACCACTGCTTCCTACTTCACTCTGAGTATGGAAACTGTTGGATGCATTTTTATCATTAGAATTAATGGCATTTTCCCTTAATTTCTGGATAAATTATTGGGTCTTATACATATTTTTCCTACTAAATTACTTAGTTTTTCTTATTCTGCATTTATAATGAGTCCTGTTTAATTTGTAGGAAATACATTTATTTTTAATTGAAAAAGACCACACCAATAATTAAATGAAGGAGGCTAGACATTGTAGCATACGTGGAGATGATTGAAGCAGCAAAATGAAAACAGTCAAAGACACACACGTTACAGCCACGGGAAATAAATCAGCAAGCAAAAAGATCAAGAAAATTAGCTATTGGTGTGAACTTAGGTGGACATGGACCAATCAAGTGGAAGTAACATGAGACAGCCTTAAATTAGCAACAGACAGGACAAATGGAATCAAGTGGAAGCAGACGTGGGCGTTGCACAAGCACACGGAGTGAAATTGTGAAATCAAGAGGGTTAGAAATTAAATGGCAATAAAGCAATAAATTAATCACGCATAAGAACCGGAGAAGCAAGCAGAATGAATTAAGAGGGGTTGATGTGAGTGACCCTTAATTGTCACATCACACTACACAGCAAAGAGCA
>JANIJH010439011.1:0-17656 GCA_024520975.1 Erythroxylum areolatum
AGCACCATCTTGGAACAGCAAAAAGAATCTTGCATTATGTAGCAGGAACGGTTGATTTTGGAATATGATATACCCATGTGTCTAAATTCAAATTAATTAGTTTCACTAACAATGATTAGGCAGGTTCTTTGGATGATCGTAAAAGCACTTCTGGTAGCGTTTTTTCTCTTAGATAGCGTTTTTTCTCTTAGTTCTGGAGCAATCTCATAGAGCTCAAAGAAGCAAGCCACAACAGCATTATCATCATCTGAGGCAGAATATGTTGTAGCAAGTTCAGCAGCATATCAAGCAGCTTGGTTAAGGAGATTGCTTGAAGATCTTCAATAGAAGCAGGAAGAAGCAACTGAAATTTTCTGTGATAACAAAGCAGCAGTAGCAATGACAAAAAATTCAGCATTCCATGGGAAGAACAAAGCATATAGAAATCAAGCATCACTTCATTCGAGACTTGGTTGCAAAAGGAGCATTGGTGCTGAAATTCTACAGTTCAGAACAACAAGTTGCTGATGTTCTTACCAAATCACTTGCTAGTGGAAAGCGTGACTTTTTCAGAACTCAACTTGGTGGGACCAACTTTGAATCAAGGAAGGGTGTTAAAATGTGATTCCAAAGTTGTAGCGTCACTTTCCTAGTGTTTGACCAAGTCCTAGCTAGTTTGTTGGTAATTTGTTATTAATGTTTGTCGTGGTCTCTAGTTAGTAGCAAGTCAGGTTTTAGTCATGGTCCATGTTTATGTTTCAGTTGAGCTTTTATAGGAGTCAGTTTTGTATTTGGATCCTATATATAGGAGTCGTGAGTCTTTGTATTTATTGCAGTTTTTTTCCAGCAATAATAGTTCTGTTTCTCCAGAACTTTCCCATCTCTGTTTCTGCAGATTTCTGTTTTTAGTTCTATATCCAACAAAGAGGGGGAGGTTTGCACACTATTATAAATTTTTGAATGCCCTCATAGTTGTCCGATGTAGGATTCTTGACACACCTCCCTCAATCCAGAACAGGACTGGACATCTGATAGACATATTGGGTAAAGGGACATAAACCGAGCACCGCCCTAAACCATCGAGACAAACTGACTCTGATACCATGTTAGAAGTGCCTAACTCACCCCCAAAAGCTAGCTCTAGAGAGGAGGTTTGCACACTATTGTAAATTCTTGAATACTCTTATAGTTGTCCGATGTGAGATTCCTGACACACCCCCTCAGTTTAGAGCAGGACTGGACATCTGATGAACATATTGGGCAAAGGGACATAAAGTTAGGCACTTCTAACATGGTATCAAAACCAGTTTGTCTCGATGATTTGGGGCGTTGCCCGGTTATATTTCTTTGTCCAATATGTCTATCAGATGTCCAGTCTTGCTCTGAACTGAGGGGTATATGTCAGGAATCCCACATCGGACAACTATGAAAATATTCAACAATTTATAATAATGTGCAAACCTCCCCCTCTAAAGCTAACTTTTGGAGGTGAGTTAAGCCTTCTAACTTTCTAACCGTTACCGTGGTTGAAAGGGGTCGATTTTAAAAATAGTTGCATGAAAAAATTCAAGCAACCCCGATAACTGTAAGAACACCAAGTCGCATATAAAACGGGTATCTGCTCACCCATGGAAGAAACAGACGTGGAAGAAGCTATCAGTATGATGGTGGACACTGCACAAGCTCTGAGATGTCCCTCTTGTGCCGCAATTACAATTGGATGCTTTGGAGAAACTGGAAATGTCACTGAAAACCAAAATGACCGCGTTGGCTAATCTAAATGTGCAATCCCAGCTCTGGACACGCCCGGACATGTTTTGTATGGTATAATACACCATCCATTTCCTTTAAAAAGTTTTTTTAAAAAAAGGCATACAAGAGCTATTCTGGTCACGTACGTACCGTTTTCAATCATTTATGAGATCTGAAGAGTATGATATACTTGATTCGCTACCTTTCGTCCACACCACAACTTTACATCAGCAATGTAACTGAAGCAAAGACTGACAATTGTTTATTCTTCGGCATGGAGTGGGATTGACCTGCAGAAAGCCGAAATAGACCACCTAACTCCAAAGCTTCCACGAATTGACGTCATTCTAGTGAATACGATCGTTTGACAAGCTAGTCCTATAAAAACGCTAAGAGAATTGAGGATGTTCGCTCAAGTTCTTCTATTTTATTAAATTACATTCACATATTTACATAAGATTTATATGAATATATAGATTAGATTAAGTAATACAGAGTTAAAATATCTTAATAAAAACAGCGTACTCCAATCCAAACAATTGGGAAGCGTAACTCATGCTAAATTTCAGGACCAAATTGTTTTACAGTTCCAATGTTGTTCTTAAAAGCCTCTTCCACAAACTTTGCAATAAATAAATGGGTTTTGTGGAGGATATTGTTTTGCGCAAATGACAGAGATGATTTTCTTCCCTAAAGTTCACTCTATATTTTGTATGGACAATAGATTAATTAACCATATGAGATTTAATAAAATGACTAACTAAACAAAAGATCCGTTTAATTTTATATGACGGCTCATAAAAGATATCCTACTGACCATTTTGTCATTTCTTCTGGTGAGGTTGGTGACTTGGTTGAGACAGGTGGAAGTATAAGGACATTAAGCTAAAAGAGATCCCAATATATTTTTAAAAAATTAAAAACATATATTTGAATGTCTTAATAGATACAAGCAATCATACATCTGATGAAGACCAAAAAATGAATATGTTCAAACTCTTCTTGAAATAAGATTTTGAAGTCCGGCCTTAATTCTGAATTTTCTAATTCATGCAAGGAAGAAGATTCTTTTTTAAATTCTGAATTTTTTTATTTAAAAGAAGTTGTAGTCCAAATTTTTTTTACTAACGTTATTTTAATTTAATTATTTAGAATATATTGTTTAATTTATAAATTTATAAATTTAAAAATTAACATTGACTTGGGTCAATCACTCTATTTAATATAATTTGATTTAAATAATATTATCCCAGAAGGTTAGGATGGCTTGACACATGATTGGTACAGGTTGCAGGGTACAGAAGACTTGATGTGGTCAATGACACGTCTTACCCAACTCAATCCGCAGGAGACGTTGCTTTCAAAATTTAATATTTTAAGAGGGGAAGGGGAGAGTACATGGAATTGCAGAATACGTGTCCAACCATGAAAACAGGGAATTGAGTTTGATGCGCACTGCACCTTGTTCAACCACTAAGCCCACCACGATACCGTTTCACGTCCCTACAAAAGGAGCTTCGTTCAGCCTTCATTTGTTTGTAAGGATCTAGGAGAATCTAACACGTCCTCTATTTGCTACTTCTTTGTATATGCTTCCTTGGTGATGAATTTGGTATTATTCCTAGTGGTGGCGTGACAATTTGTGAATTGAACGTATTGCAGTAAAGCTTTGCACTGTCTAGAAACTGATTTAATATTATTTGCTCAATCCAACTTAAACCACGCAAGATCTTCTGTCCCAATTTTTGGTATGCCCTCTGTTCGTTACAATCTCAAACGTCCAATTTTTATGAACTCCATTTATTGAATGAATAGATTTTTATGAAACAGAATCATAAAAATAGGTGATCAGGTCCCAACTTAAACTCACCGTCCCACTTTATTGATATTCTGAATCAGTTCTGACGAGTCTTAACCAACTGTTTGCTGGAAAAATTGATCAATTTCTACCAACCGGTAAAAGGTCTAAGATGGCTCAATTGATAAACTTTTGGATCTTGAAGCATCAATGCCAAGTCCAATATGAACACTAGATAATCCTGAGACCAGTGGCGTGGCAATTTACTCAGTTTAAGACGTACGGCTATGGGGACAAATCACGAAAAACTGAAAATCTAAAAAATGAGTATCACTTCACAAACTCTCAGCATGGATGACCATCACAAACTCCCTCCCTCTCATCTGGAGAAATTAGTAAAACAAGCTGTACTTAGGTGTTAACTTGCAACATGAAGCACCATAGTTGAAATCCAAATGTGTTGGAAACTGTGCTATTCACTCCCATCCAGTATATCTAAGTTTCAGAACAAACTCACCAAGTAATCTATGTTTCCTGATGACTACAAATAATATGCTTTTAGGACAGACATCAATATATTTTAGACAGCTAGAATGAGGGGGAAATATTAAAACTGAGCATACAATTATAATGGTGGTTGACCATCTGGGTTCAATACCTTCATCCAATTCACCCGTTACGCCTACGCCGCCGAAAGTGTCTAAGGATGAAACTGTCTGCATATAGTGGATAGTTCTTCCTGATCATTCCCTTTATACATTTCCAATAAGAAAAGTCAACCATTTCTCCATCTCTTCTGACAATGAACAAGCATCGTGAGGATTCAAAATCAGGGTGATGATCAACCTGCAATCGCAAACAAGAACTAGCCATCATTTAGATATAATAATAAGCAGAACAAACATTGCACAACTAAAGACAATAAAGGCAAAAATGGCCTGCCAAATGATCTTCCTAGACAGGCTAAGTAAGCAATCGCCTGTTTAGTAAATAATGGACATTAAAGTACACTGGAGATCAAGGCCACAGGCACGAGAGACTGTGTATGATGATTTAATTAAACACAAGACATCAGTACATCAACATGTAAAAATGATAGGAATTGTTATTCTCCAGAAAAATGAAATTCAAGTTTCCATAACGTTTAGCATTGCATGGTATATTGCTTGCTAACAGACACAGCACCAGCACTTGAATTCCATTCTAGAGCGTTGCTACTTCGATCCTACCGATAGTTAATCAAATCCCAAAATCAAAGATTTCTTCTTTTTGATGATAATACCCAAAATAAAAACTTGATCAAATGGGTTTGCCTAAAATAACAGATAGTGAGCAAGAATTAACCGAAACCAAACCCAAATTACACGTACCAATACTTGCTAGTTAATACATCCATCATACAGAAGAAAAGCGCATTCTATTGCAAACACAAGCAATTAAGAGAAGTAACAGAGGGCGGGAGTACCGTAATGTAATCAATCCCGCATCCAATTTTCTTGTCATATTCCGGATGGTACGGAAGTAACCTGTCCACTATGGTCTGTTGGTGCTCAGCGCTTAATCTATCGCCATTCTCATACCTAAAATGAAAACAATAAGCTTAATAACCAAAATTTAATTATCATTTCTCTGATTATTCAGTTAAATCACTTACTTGCCGGAATGAAGAATCGTTCTAACAAAGCCAACAAGGGGAACAGTGTCTTCTAGAATCTGGTCCTCCCAATCCACCTCCTCCCTGTTCTCTTCATTCTCTTCCACATCCTTCGCCGACGGTACAGCCGGTCTCCTCAACAAGTCCGACCCGTCGGATTCCGTCTTAAGCGCACATACTCGCAACGACCTTGAGTAAAATCGTAAAGAAAAGACCCTGGGCGAACAGAGATAGATAGGGTTGGAGTGGCCTTGTAAAGATGGAAGAGAAAGTGAAGTAGTGATTGGCAATGCCATGTCCCAATAAAAACCTAGTTAACCCCTCCTGTATTTCTCTTGCTTGTACAAGCTAGTTAGTTGGATTGGTGTAATTGAATGGTTACCATGGCCAAAGGACTTTCAGAGACTCAGGTGTTTGAACTTTGATGTTGGGAGAGGAGGCAGCGGATGGAAATGGTAACAAGATAAAAAGGCAATCCTGTTAAGGGTCTGGGCCTCAATACCATCATGACGGGCTTCAAGTAGCTCACTCAAAGTCAAAACCACTCCCCTATTTGTTTAATTCATATAATTAAAGAGTTAAATACAACAAAAAACCTTTTTTGTATCTATTCTTTCTCTCACTTACTTTATTTCTTAATAATTATAGAAACTTCACCTAATTTGTAAGTATAAATCGAACTTTAAAAATTACAATTAAATATTAAATATTTATTTTTTCTAATTATAGCCTGATATTAGTATTTTTATTAATGTTACTAACGAAATTTGCTGTACAAAATAAAAACTTTAAATAGTTATACACATCAAACTTAATTAAGTTTAACTAAATTACGTTGTTTTGATGTTGAAATCTCTAAAGCAAACTTGTTGCTTAAATTACTATTTTTGAAAACCTAAATTAGTTCGTTCTTACATAAAAAGAAAGGGAGCCTAGAGTTAAAATTTAAGATTTCATTCAAATTATTAGAAACTGTATTATTGTTGTCTTGCACTAGCATAACGGAGTGTCATTGTTGTCTTATACCAGCATGGCAGAGTTTGATTTAGAGATTTTAATCCCAAAACTACATAATTTAGTTAAACTATATTAAGTCTGACGTCTATAAATGTTTAAGATTTTTATCTTATGTGACAAGTTACATCAATAATGTTAATAAAATATTAACGTCGGGTTAGAATTGAAAAAAAATTGAAAATTTGATTATTTGACTATTATTTTTTAAGTTCAGACTATAATTACAAAATTGAATAAAGTTTTTGATTTTTCAATTAACCCAAATTTATAAAACTACTAGATATTATTTAAATTATTAAAAAAATTGAATACAAAGAGGATAAAAACTAAATTAACTCAAAGCTTTAGCAAAGAGCATTCCTTGCGTATCGCGATAGATCAGCTCGTGGACGCCGAAAGGTGGCTCCTGGAGGACCTACAAGCCTGGGAGTAAAACGCTGGCAAACGCCGCCAATCGATCTGCATACTGGTTTCCTTCGCGGACAACATGCTGAAGGCGAACCTCCCACTGTTGCTGGAGAAGCTCTCTGATACCTGTCACAAAAAAGTGACCTCAGTAAGCACATGATGAGGGCTGGAGAGAAGCGTAATGACCTCGGTGGAGTTCACCTCGGCAGCCACCCGGCGATACCCCAAGTCCCAGGTCAGAGTAAGGCCCGTGTACACGCCCCAGAGCTCGGCCAGTAAAGGCAAGCCTCGCCCTAGACTTTGATGGAAGCCCCCACACCAGTTGTCGTGACAATCACGAATTAACCCGCCAGTAGAAGCCGTAGAGGCGCCTAGTTTGACAGCGTCGTCCGTATTGACTTTCACCCATCCCTCCGGCGGTTTGGTCTAGCCCACTCGGGTGCCCACCAACACGCCTTGAGCAGGGAAAACACGTTGTTCCATCATCCGAGCCCACTCGATCCAATCAACATAGTCGAGAGCGATCCGGGACCCCTCTGCGGGCCAAACAAAATCGGTCTCAAATAAGCAGTTGTTACGCCACTTCCAAAGAAACCAGCAGGCTATTCCAAAAATAGTGGCCCACGTAACGGGAGGAACCAGAACAACCTTTGTGAAGTTATACTGTAGCCAAAGGGACTCATCGTGCTGGAAGAAGGCGGTATCCACCACCTCGCTAGGAAACTGGGGCCAAAATGCTGACGCCCGTGGGCAATCCCGCACTACATAGATTGTGGTCTCCTCCAGACCACAGAAAGCGCAACAATTATCTAGGGCTATATGGTGCACCACCCGTTGGTGATTTGTCAGGAGTTTATGATTGGCAACAAGCCAGAGAAATGAACAAATCCTTTGTGGGCCAGGTCATTTCCAAATAATCTCCCAAAGCATGTGCCGATGCTTCGGGGATTGGCCCTCAATAAGGTCATACGTAGATGCTACCGTAAACCGCCTATGTGGGGCAGGGGCCCACTTCAACTGGTCCTCCCCGACGCCCTTAATGACTAGCCCAGAAAGGGTAAGGGCTGCACAAACGGTAGCCGGGAGGTACTGCTGAAAGGCATTCCATCGCCAACTACCCCTATCGGTCATAAGGGAGGCGACCGTAGCGAAATGAAGGCTGTCAGGGACCGGAGCACTGGCGACCTGAATAAGAGGCCCCCAGTGGTCCAACCAGAAAAAGATGCTTCGTCCATTGCCTCTGGACCAAGATACACCCCGCCGTACAACATGCCAGGAAGCCGATATGCCCCTCTAGATAATGGATACCCTTGGTCTAGGAATCCTGAGAGGGATCGTCGTGGTGTCGAGCCAATATTTGGCCCGAAGGATCCGAACCCATAGGGCATTGGGCTTAGTGAGAAGGCCCCAACCTAATTCAGCGAGAAGCGCCTCGTTGGTAGCCTGGATACTCTTAAGTCCCAGACCCCCTTCAGCTTTGGGTCTACACACCGACTCCCACTTGACGAGATGCATCTTCCGACGCTCCGTGGTAGACCCCAAATAAAGTCACGCATAAGTTTTTCTAGGTCACCACATAATTGGCACGGAAGTCGTACTGTCTGCATCGTAAAGATGGGCAGGGCAGAGATGACCGATTGGGCTAAGGCAACCCGGCCGGCCAGGGACAAACATTTGGCACGCCATCCAGCCAGCTTAGACTGGGCATTGTCAAGAAGATACTGATAAGTACGACGATTAGGCCGCTTATGGATCAGAGGAACCCCAAGATAGCGCCCTAGATTAGCCGTGCTAGGAACCTGCAGCTCCTGGCTCAGACGCTGCGTCGTATCCCCGCGGACATTCCTCAAGAAGAAGACCCGAGTTTTGTACTGGCTCACTTGCTGACTAGAAGCGTGACAAAAAGTCTCTAGGGTTCGAGTGATTACGCGCGTCTGTGCAGTAGTCGCTTCGGCAAAAAGCACGAGGTCATCTGGAAAAAATAGGTGGGAGAGAAGGGGACACGTGCGGCTCAGCCTGATCGGCTTCCACTCCCCACGTCCCACCTCTTGAGAAATGAAGTGCCCGAGACGCTCCATACAAAGAACAAAAAGGTAGGGGGATAGAGGGTCGCCTTAGCGGATGCCCGAGAGGGGCGGAAAGGCTCAGAGACCGACCCTTGCCAGGCGACCTGCAGAGAAATAGTCGTGACACACTACATGATGACCCAGACTAAATTCTCAGGAAGACCAAGCTCTAACTGTGTCTCTTGGATGAACTGCCACCGAAGTCGGTCATAAGCTTTCTCTAGGTCCACCTTTAAGGCCATATAACCGATAGGCCCTGTCCTCTTGCGCATGGAGTGTATAACCTCCTGGGTGATAATAATATTATCAGTGATATGTCGGCCCGGGATGAAGCTACACTGATTTGCCACAGTCAGGTGGTCTATATACGCTTTTAAACGATTCACCACCACTTTCGATATGATCTTGTAAAGGACATTACATAAGCTGATCGGGCGAAACTGAGAGACCTGGATCGGGGAGGGGATCTTGGGAATGAGCACCAACAAGGTGAGGTTCAAACCCGGATCCCATCGTTCCGTCCGGAAGACCTACTGGATAAAAGAGACCACAGACGGCCCAACGGTCCCCCAGTGATGTTGGAAGAAGAGAGCATTAAAGCCATCCACCCCCGGGGCTTTATTGGGATTCATAGCATAGACAGCACTCCGGATCTCCTCCGCTCGGAGGGGTCGAGAAAGCTCCTGAAACTGCTCCCTCGTAAGGGCCAGGAATGTGTCCACAACTGGGAACGAGGCCATGGGCTCCTTGTCCAGGGTATACAGTTGGACAAAATAATTATGACCAAGGCGACGTAGCTGGTCTAGATCCGAAACGACAGTCCCTGAGGAGTCTCGAAGACGCTCAATACGAAGCTTCTTTCTTTTGGATAAGGTGACCGTGTGGTAATATTTATTGTTGCGATCCCCCTTCGAAAGCCAATCACACCTAGCTTTTTGGTGCCAAAACAGTTCCTTCTCGCCCAGGACCTGTAGCAGTTCTCGGCTTAAAGAGTCCTCCAGAGCCAGCAACAAATCCCTCGGATTGTCCGTCATAGCTCGTTGGATCCCTTCCAACTGGGCAATTAGCTTCCTCTTACGAGTGAAGATATTACCAAACACTTGCCGGTCCCACCGCGTAAGATGCTGACAGAATTGGGCTAAAGATTGGCTCAAGGCTCCCTCCCTGTGGGCCTAATGCTGCGCGACCACGGCTTGGAAGCCAGAATGAGTGAGCCACGCATTCTGGAACCTAAACGACGGAGCGCCAGAATTTCTCGGCGGGGGATTGGAAATCTGAAGGAGTAAAGGGCGATGGTCAGACCCAAGGAAGGGAAGGTGTCTGTTCACCGTATCGGGAAATTGCTGCATCCACTCCGTTGAACCAAACACCCGATTGAGCCGAGCTTGAGTCGTGCCGCGGCTCCAAGTGAATTTAGAGCCGATGAATCCCAAATCATGTAAACCGCAACTTTGAACCTAGTCCTGAAACCGTTTATTCACTACCGGGGTATGGGTAGCACCGCCCTTCCTATCGGCGGCCGCTAGTTTAGCATTAAAATCGCCTCCGATGAGCCAGGGTCTAGTAGTGAGGCCACCAAGCCAGGTAAGGACAGGCCAAAGCAGGGCTTGGGAGGACCCTTGTGGACTGGCATACACCACCGTCATGTCGAACGAGTACGACCGATAGTGGACAGTCGTGTGAAGGAATTGCCTATGCGCTACGCCAATCGAGACCTCAAACTCCTCCTTCCACAAAAACCAGATATCACCCGAGAATCCTTCCGCTTCTACGCGAAAAGAATAGTCAAAACTGAAAGAATCTATAATAACAGAGGCCCGAGGGCCACTAATATGTGGTTCCATGAGGACCAGAATACCCGATTTGTAAGTACTAATGTACTGAGGCAGGAGGGTCTGAAATTCCGAACCTCCCGCTCCTTGGCAATTCCACAATAATATCGACATAAAAACGGAAAAGAAGAAGGGAACCTATCTCGGATCCACTTCATTGCCCTCCTCTCGGATCTCGTGGCTCTCCAGAGCGGGAGGCTCGGGATCAATACACAAAGCCGAACTAGGCTCGGGAATAACTGCGAGCCCGGAGGAAGCCATCGAAATGTCAGGGGGTTCTGTGATGTGAATCTCAGGGAGTCCTGCCTCCGGCTCGGGTTCCTCAACTCCCTCCATAGGATGGGCCCACTCCCTGGTTCCCTGAACTGGGTCCACTAAGAGCTGGCTGTCGCAGACCATTTCAGAATGTAACGAGATAACAACAGCCAGATTTCTATCCGTGGCTGTGGGCTGTAAGGGGATACAGAGGTCTGATGTGGCGTCATGGGTCGAAGTAGCGCTAGTCGGCCCCGCCACTAGCGCTACTCCGACCCACGAGCTTGTGCAGTCGGCCTAGCCTTGGCCCTTGTGGGCTGAAAAGCCCCTGGTCCACCTTGTACTTCCACTTGGACCCTGTGGCCCAATCCTTCCAAACCCACCTGGGTAGAAACCCTCGAAGTCTCGCCAGGCTCCAGGCCCGAAGCCCCCTGGTCCAGCACTGCGTACCGTGAGTCGCCTAGCGCTGGCCCTCCACGTGAGTCCTGTTCTGCCTGCAGCATCCGTCCCTTCAAACCGATACTGGAACGTCGTCTTTGCACATTGGTCCAAGGACCATAACCGTTGCTAGTCTCTTCGGCCAGACGCTCCTCCCCTATTGCCAGCTGCTCGCTTGGATCAGACTCCCTAGGTATCTGAGGAGCCAGCGTAGGAGCAACCACCGTGAACGTTGTAGATTTTCGGGTACAAGCGATGGGAGAATGGCCCACGATCCCGCAAGTGTAACACACTTGGGGAAGACTTTCATATGTTACTAACAAGGACTCTCCATCTAGAACCATGTGAGATTGCAGCGGAACGTTGAGATCGACTTCCACAACAATACTCGCGTACTTTCCTCGCTGGGCATGCATGGAGGCTTCATCGATTCGCACAGTATCTCCAACAAGGTTTCCGATAGCCCTTAAGATCTGTGGGTGGTACCATGCTATGGGAAGGTTGAGAATCCTAATCCACACGACTGCATGGGATATCCGAGCATGGGAAGGACGAAATGATGGCACCCAATGTTGAACAGCGACAACCTGTCCAAAAACCATCCAAGGGCCAGCGGTAAGGACGTGTAAGAAATCCTTGTCTTCCTGAAACTTTAGCAAGAAAAAATCGTAATCTATGTCCACCAACTTCATGGGCCCTCGAAGCTTCCAAAGGCTACGGAGGCGTTGGGAGAGCACGTTGAAACTAACCTTGCGGCCTAGATCTTTCACCACCACCGCACGTTCCTATTGCTTATCTAGTCTCGATCGTAACTGGGAGGAGAGCGTAATGCTGCCCCCTTGTTCCCCAACGACAAGCGTAATGTCTCCTTCCTCAATATCCATTTGGTTGATCCTTCGGCCAGACGACGGGCTCTGCAGCTTCGACTGTCAATGGACCACCGGCGACAGCCTGACTATAAGACGACGGAGGTGGGGGAGGCTCTTCATCCCGCTTTCACGTCTTCCCCTTCTTGACTGGCTGTCCCTCGGAGTCGAGGGGAGTCATAGGACGGAGAAGAAGCAGCCAGAAAACAATATAACACACCAGACTCTGAAACGAAATGAGCAAAAAATAGCGGCAAACTTTCTCGCACTAAGCAGTGTTTCTCATCTCATTTCTAACAACTCTAAAAGAATTTTTTAACTAAGGACAGCAAAAATTATTAAATTTTTGTAGTCAACCACCTCTTTTCTTTTCTGTTTTTGGTTTGAAACTTGAGAAATCCTATTTATTAGAGTCTCCGTTCTTAAGCATTTTGAATGTAGCTTAGAGGATTAGTCAACTGTCTTTAATTTCACAAGTTGGATTTTATTTACAAGTTGCTTTGCTATGGAATACTCGAAAAAAGTCGTAACTCATGCGAGCCCTGAAAATGAAAGATTGTGCATACCCAGAAGAAACCGAGAATCTTCGTTAAATTAGATGAAGATTCCAACCTTTTTTTTTTTCGGAGGAATAACTATAACGTTGAAGACCTTTGTGTGTAAAGCATAACATTGCTCTGGTTTTCTTGCAATGTAAGGGTCAACTATTTCACTCTGCAAAATCAAAGACTTGGGGGCGAGACAGCGAAAAAATGCGTCGTTTCCTTTCCATTTTCTTCACTTTCCTGCTGTTCTTGGGATCAAAAGCTACGGCCAATGGAGGAGGGAACAACTGCTCGTTGACTCTCCGAAATATAGGCACCATTGGTGGTGTTTTTGACGATACCTGGCGTGTTGGGAAGGAGCAGAAAGTAGCCATGGAAATGGCTCTGGCAGATTTCTGTCACTCTAAGAAGCTGGGGTTGGAGCTTATATTTTCGCGTAGGAGCTCAGCTGGTAAGATTTCTGTGTCTTCTTCAACCTGAAATGAAAGAACTCATATTCACAACTTAATAAACTCCACTGCTTGAGTCCGTTTGCTTCAAAATTAAACTCATTTGAATTTTTTTTTTCATGTTCAATAGTCTTGAAATGTAGCAGAAAGTTATAACAAGTGGTTTTATACTTTCCAATTTGGATCGTAGGACATGATGTGTCGGCATTTGACTAGTCAAGCGTTTCTGAACCAATGTAGTAAAGTCCCGACAGCTTCTTGAGCTGTAACTTTTAGGAAGTATTTTCGCACTATTTGGTCATTTCTCGTTCTGAGACTAGTAGCTCAGGGAAAGTTAAAAAATGACTATTGTTACCTCTTACCTGAACCTGGTAGCCTGGACTAGGCTTATACTGTATCCTGAAATTTTCTTCTGTCATCATGTATGGAAAAGGAAGTTTGATTCACAAATTATTCTACCAAGTGTAGGGTCGAAACTGATGCAGTAAGTTTTCACGTACAAGGGGCCATCCATTTCCATGGCTTCTAGACCAATCCCATTTGTTTGAAGCTTTCTTTGTTCTTGACTTTTATTAGTGGATTTATTAGGCATAAACCAATACAATTTTGTTTGCAGAGACAAACAGAAAAAACGAAACTTAAAATTAAACAAGAACATGTACTGCTGCTAATTGGACTTTGGATTTAAAGGGCTATTTGTTGGTAGTTCCTGATTCTTTCGGCAACTCGGCTACCTGCAGCAATTGAGCTCATTGACAGCAAAAAAGTGCAAGCCATCGTCGGGACAATGAATGCTCAAGAAGCTGCTATATTCTCGGAGATTAACAAAAACATCAAAGACATTACAATCATATCCTTAACTTCACCTGCCATAATCCCCCCATTGATGGGAAAGCAGTTGCCGAATTTCCTCCAAATGAGTAGTCACATTACCCTCCACTTGCAATGTATAGCAGCCATTGTAAGTCAGTTCAAGTGGCGAAAAGTGACAGCAGTCTATGAACACGACAATGGGTTGTCCCCTGATTCTGGGATTGTAACCCTTCTTTCTGATAAACTGAAGGATATAGACTCAGAGATTGAGTACCACTTGGCATTTCCTTCCTTGTCTTCACTGGCAAACCCTGAATCAGTCATCGAACTACAGCTTAACAAGTTGAAGAGCAGGAGTAATAGGGTTTTCGTAATCGTGAAATCCTCCTTAAAGTTGGCTATCATGATGTTTGAGAAGGCAAAGCAGATGGGGATGATGGAGAAAGGTTATGTATGGATTGTTGCAGATGATATTGCTAGCTGTCTTGACTCTGTTGATTCTTCTGTCCTCGGCAACATGGAAGGCGTAATTGGTTTCAGAACTCATTTTAACGACACGAAACACCTATTTAAACAGTTCAAATTTAGATTTCTAAGGAAGTATGGATCAGAGTACCCAGAGGAAGAAGAGTATTCTAATCTTAGTATTTTTGCACTCCGTGCTTATGATGTAACTTGGGCTATTGCTCAAGCAATGGAGCTATCAGAGAACCATACAAACTGGAAACATTTATCTGGAATCATTCAATCCAGCAATTCAGATGGTCTAAGTGGCAAGATAAGATTCGAAAACAACAGATTGTGGCAATTGCCCACATTTGAGGTCGTTAATGTCGTCAGTGATGGCTACAGAAAGATGGCGTTTTGGTCACCAGAATTCGGCTTCTCTGAGATACACGATAAAAGCAATGGATCCTTGGTAGATCTCGGCCCAATTTATTGGCCTGGAGGCATGAAAAATGTTCCAAAAGGATGGGCGACATGTGATGCAGATAGACCTTTGAAGATAGGAGTCCCTGCAAACGGTGCTTTTGACCAGTTCGTGCGAGTAACTTTTGATCAGGGAGACAATCGAACTTACGTAACTGGATTCTCAATTAATGTGTTCGAGGCTGTTGTAAAGCACCTGCCTTATAATTTTCCTTATGTCTTGGTTCCGTTCTTTGGCACATACGATGATATGGTGAAGCAAGTTTCTTACAAGGTCAGAGTTCCTCTCCAAGTTCTGAGAGCATCCATTCTTTCCACGTGTCCTTAAACGAATTTGTTTCTAATGCTAAAAATAGGCCTTGGATGCAGCTGTTGGAGACACAGAGATAATGTCGGACCGATTGCAGTATGCTCAATTTTCTCACCCGTACATAGATTCCGGACTGGTCATGGTGGTGACCCTGAAGCCTGAAAAGTACAATCTGACATGGATGTTGAAAGTCTTTACTCTACATATGTGGCTGCTAATTATATCAATGCATATGCTCGTATGTTTTGTTGTATGGTTGATTGAACGCAGAGAGAACACAGATTTTCAAGGGTTTGGCGATATGCTATGGTTTTCTGTCACCGTAATTTTCAACGCACACCGTAAGTTAACAAAGACGCTACATGAATATAATAAAAAAATTGATTATTAAGGTGTGGGTTTAGTATTTGACTTTCTTGCTCGTGTGTCATGAACAGGTGAGCCATTGAAGAGCGGTATAGCTCGATTTGTACTTGGACCATGGCTATTTGTGATTCTGATTGTAATATCAACTTTTACGGCGAGCTTGACGTCCAAGATGACCATTTCCCGGCTGCAGCCATCTGTGCTAGATGTTGAAACACTCAAAAGTTCAAATGCAGGTGTAGGTTGTAATGGCAACTCCTTTATAGTAAGATACCTGATCGATGTGTTGCACTTCAAGTCAAAGAATATTAAGAGCATCAATTCAATAAACGATTACCCAGAAGCCTTTGAGACAGGAGAAATTAAAGCTGCCTTCTTCGTTGAGCCTCACGCGAATGTCTTCCTCGCGAAGCACTGCGAAGGCTACACTAAAACGGGACATTCCTTCCAGCTTGGAGGTTTTGGTTTTGTAAGTTACCCTGCTTAGTTTTTTTTTTTTTTTTTTTTTGTTTCAGTGCGAGTCCAGGCTTTTTGGATCGTTCATTGACTCCCCATTCTCACCCTCAGGCGTTCCCTAAAGGCTCAGCCCTGGCTTTTGACATGTCGGAGGCAATCCTTAAAGTCATAGAAAGTGGAGAAATGCGACAATTACAAGCAAACTTGATATCATCTTCCAATTGCTCCTCTTCAGACAGTAACGGAGCCAATTCAGAGATACCTCCAGGACCTTTCGTTCTTATATTCTCAATACCAGGTGGCATAGCGGCAGTCTTTGGACTCTTTGTCGCATTTAGGCGTGTGGAAGAAAATAGTCAGATATTGAACCGCATTCAAGTATACCTGACAAGAAGAGGAATTTGGGGATGGACAAGCAAGCTTTTGTCTAGAGTAGATCCCATTGTCCCAGGGTGAAAGACTTCAGGGGCTGTTGAGCTAGCAAGTTCTTGCCACCAACAAATTTAGAAATGTGCAAATTCTCATCGATGGGGACTAACGTACCTCGGATATTCCTACTTAAGAATACTGATATTGTACCCAGTTACAAGGTCTTAGCACGGTTTTCCTGTTGTTTGATTTTCTCTGGAAGTGTAGAAATATCAGTGTTTTAAAAATTAATTCAGATGTTAAATTAGTAAGATAAAAGTTTTAAATTTAAAAAGTTTAATTGATATTAGACTATTATAAAAAAAGTTAAAGAAATTTTAAATGTGATTGAAAGATTGTTTTTAGATAGTAATAAATTTGAAGTTTAATGAATGGTTAGAATTTAAGTGTCTTATTTATAAGCATACAAACGAGGTTATTAAACACAACTTCCAATGCACTTAATAGTTAATACAAGTTTAATTAACTTAAGTAACATAATTTCTTTTTTTTAATACAAAAGAGTAGAAAACGAGGTCTAAACAGAGGACCTTGAGATTAAGACCCCATATGCATCCTCAGAAAGGAGTACAAGGCATCCTGAAGGGGAATGGGTTAAAGAAATAAATCCGGGTCCGTACAGTTTCGCATTAGAAGCCAATCAATCAGCGTAATGATTTCCTTCACAAAAGACATGGCAAACTCGAACCGTCCAGGATTGCGCCAATAGGGTATAAATAGTCTGTACCAAGGAGGAATTCGTGGGTGGGTACAATTTAGATGGTGATAGGATGTTGATAACATTTAAGGAATCGACCTCAAGGTCCACTCATCGGTTTCCCATATCCCAAGCCAGAGTCAATCCCAAATACACTCCCCATAATTCAACTTCCAAAGGCGAGCAAAGGCCCATATTGTGTACAAAACCTCCCACCCACCTACCGATACTATCACGTAGGAGGCCCCTAGAAGAGGTAGTCTGGTGGGATACTGACGTAGCTCCATCTGTGTTCAGCTTAATCCATCCTTCACTAGGTTTTGCCCATGTAATGTTCTTAGTGTTACTAGTCGTATAGCCTATCAGAGCCCGAGCCTTAACTATACTAGCCTTGAGCACCCGAAAAGCATAGTCGAGAATAGTATGTTGACTGACAGTTGGCCAGGTGTAACATCCCGTTACTGTTAGCAAGGGTATTTTGATAATTTGGGACAGACTAATAGGTTTTATTGCATTCATTGAATTGAGCATGTTACTGGCCTCTAATTATAGAGGAACAGGTTTACTGCATATGCATTTATTCACAGGTACTTGCA
>JANIJH010439946.1:1057-17639 GCA_024520975.1 Erythroxylum areolatum
CACATTTAAAACACATTTATCATCGGACCGTGGCCATTTACTTTCCTTGCATCAATTAATTTCTTTACAAAAATTAACCGAACATTCCCTGTGGATTCGATCCCGACTTACCATAATTACAAATTTCAGTGTGCAGAGTTAGGTAAATTTTACAGTGCACTCGACACGTGCTGTCAAATTTTGGCGTCGTTGTTGGGGAGTGTCGTAACTTAATTTTTGAATTTGATTTTAGTTGGTTTTTTGTGAATATATTTGTTTATAATCATTCTTTTTGTTACTTATTAATTTTTAATTGTCCATTAATGTTGGTGCTTGGTAGTGACTAGGTCTCCTCGTAGAGAAATTGAGCAACTTGATCCAGAGATAGAGAGAACATTATGGAGATTGCGTAAAGAAGCAAGGTCAACTTTGGTAGATAAATTGGAAGTAGAATCCGAAGACATAATGGCAAATTTGAGAACTCTAAGGGAGTTGGATGCACCCAATTTAACTCATAGACCATTGTGCATAACATTTCCGAATTTCACTGAAATGTGGTGTGTTTAATTCATTTATTGCCTAACTTTTATGGCCTTACAGGTGAGGATGCACATAAGCATCTTAAGGAACTCAATGTGGTGTGTTTGAACATGAAGCCTCACGGGATAACGGACGAGTAGATCATGTTAAGGACCTTCCTGTTATTGCTCAAAGATGCAACAAAAGATTGGTTATTTGATTTACCAACAGGAAATGTGAATACTTGGTTGGAGATAAAGAGATTATTTTTGGAAAAATATTTTTCGGCCTCAAAGATAGCAAGTATTCAAAAGGAGATACGCGGTATTAAGTAACACAATGGGGAGTCTCTTTACGAATACTGGGAGTGATTTAAGAAGTTATGTGCCAGTTTCCCACATCACAACATACCAGAGCAACTTCTCATCCAATATTTTTATGAAGGATTACTGCCATTGGAGAGGAGTTTGGTTGATGCGGCGAGGGGTGAGCCACTTTGTGAGAAGACTCCCATTGAAGCTAGGATATTACTTGAGCTGATGGCCACTAACACCCAACAATTCAACACTTGTAATGATGTTCGACGAGTAAAAAAGGTAAGCACTTCATCCATTGAACATTGTTTAGATGAACTAACTTCTTTTGTGAGACAGATTGTAGTTAGACAGGCGCAAGTGAAAGTGTGCGGGATATGTTCAAACACAAGTCATCCAACTGAAAAGTGCCCAGCTTTGCAAGAAGGGAGTATGAAGTATATGAATGCTGCAAGAGGGAACTTCCTGAACCAATATAACCCATACTCGCAGGCCAAGGTTGGAGGGATCACCCCAACTTGATTTATGGAGGAAATCAACAGTAAAATTACTCCCAAAATTGGCCACAATGGGCACTAGGATTTCAACTAAGGTAACAAAGAGCATAGGGAGCTTCTTCTTCCAGTTTTGTTGAAATCCTAGTGCCTATTGTGACAAGAATATGCAGCAGTAGTTACCTTGGTAGGAATTTTACTGTTGAAATCCAACCCAAAATTGTTGAAATCCTAGTGCCCATTGTAACTACTTGCTTTTGTTGTCAGTATTCCTTGCAAAATTGGTAATACTGTGATTAATTGATCAATGTTGGATTTGGGTTCTTCTATTAATGTGATGCCTCATTCAATTTATGCTTCTTTAAATTTTTTCCTTTTGAAAAAAATGCGTGTAGTCATACAATTGGCTGATCGCACTAATGCTTATCCTGATGGTGTGGTTGAGGATGTTTTGTTGCAGGTGAATGAGTTAGTGTTTCTTGTAGATTTTTATGTTGTGGATATGAATGATGACACCTCATGCAATCCGATACCTATCTTATTAGGGAGACCATTTCTTAATATGGCTCAAACTAAGATAGATGTTTGTAAAAGCACCCTCACAATGGAATTTGATGGGTAAGTAATTCATTTCAATATTTTTGATGTCATGAAACATCCTTCCAATGATCATTGTTTTTTTTGTTGTTGATGTGATTCATCCTTTGGTGCAAGAAATATTTAAATTAAGTTATAGGGATTATTTGGAAATAGTTTTAACCAAGGATATGGAAGTAGAAGCCAACACTAATGTTGAGATGGGAAAAGAGCTTGTGGAAATGACAACTGCCTTGGACTCATTGGAAAGCTCTCTAAAAAGGTATGATTTGGCTTCTATACAACTACTTGAAGCTCACCAGAAGTTGTTACCTTCCAATGTGTGGGCACCAGAATTGGAATTGAAGCTACTCACTACACATATGAAGTATGCTTAATTGGGAGATAAACAGACTCTCCCAATTATCATCTCGACAGAGTTGACTTCAAACTAAGAGAAGAGGCTACTTCGAATGCTGAGGGAGCATAACAAGGCCATTGGGTGGACTATCGCAGATATCCAAGAGATAAGCCCTTCCATATGCATGCACCGCATTTTGTTGGAGGATGATGCAAAATCTACAATGCAAGCTCAGTGTAAGTTAAATCCTCTAATGATGGAAGTTGTGAAGAAGGAAATGTTGAAGCTTCTCGATGTTGGGGTTATCTATCTAATTTCTGACAGTAAATGGGTAAGTCCTATCCAAGTGGTTCCTAAAAAGTCTAGAATCATCATTATGACAAATGTGGAAGGTGAGTTGATTCCCACCCGAGTGCAAACCAGATGGCGAGTATGTATTGATTATAGAAAGTTAAATTCTGCTACTCATAAAGACCATTTTCTCCTTCCTTTTATTGATTAGATGCTTAAGAGATTGACTGGTTACGATTTTTACTGCTTTTTTGATGGCTTTTTAGGTTATCTTCAGATCCTGATCGCGTTAAAGGATCAGGAGAAGACCACGTTTACATGCCCATTCAGTGCGTTTGCTTACCGAATGATGTCATTCGAATTATGTAACGCATCTACCACATTCCAAAGGTGTATGGTAAGCATTTTTCTGAATATGTTGAGAAGATTATCGAGGTATTCATAGATGATTTTAGTGTGTATGGATCTTCTTTTGAAGAATGCCTTGAGAATCTTGCTGTTATCTTGGAACGATGCATAGAAACTAACCTTATGTTAAACTAGGAAAAATGTCATTTTATGGTGGATCAAGATATAGTTTTAGGTGATGTAATATCTACTAAGGGTATTGAAGCAGACAAGTCCAAAGTTGATATTATTTCTTCTGTACCTTACCCCTCTACTGTGAGGGAAGTGCGTTCTTTTCTTGGGCACACAGTGTTATCTGTGGTTTTTGCTTTGGAAAAATTTCGATCGTATTTTCTTGGAGATAAAGTGATTATTTATTCTAACCATGCAGCTTTATGATACTTGCTCACAAAGAATGAAGCAAAACCGAGGCTGATCAGATGGATTCTCTTCCTACAGGAATTCGACTTAGAGATTAGAGACAAAAAGGAGGCAGAAAACGTGGTGGCGGGTCTTCTCAGTCGTTTGATAAAGGAAGCAAAAGATATCCCTCTACGAGAAAGCTTTCCAGATGAGCAATTATTTTCTATCGATTCGACGCCACCATGGTATGTAGATATTGTCAATTTTTTAGTAACTAACAAATTACCTGTTGATTTGTCTAAGGCTCAAAGGGATAAGCTACGAAGTGAAGCAAAGTATTATGTATGGGATGACCCCTATCTTTGGAGGCACTGTGTACATCAAGTTATCAGGAGGTGTTTACCGAAAAATGAATCATCATCAATTTTAGCCTTCTACCATTTGTACGCTTGCAGAGGACATTTTGGAGCAAAATGGATAGATCAAAAGGTTCTAGAGAGAGGCTTCTACTGGCCAACATTGTTCAAAGATGCATATACCTTTTGCAAATCCTATGATAGATCCCAACAGTCAGGTAAATTGTCCCGTAAGGATCAATTGCCACAAACTCCTTTGCTTTTTTTGAAATTTTTGACGTTTGGGGCATTGATTTTATGGGATCTTTCCCTCTATCATTTGGCTTTACTTATATACTGCTTACGATTGATTATGTTTCTAAATGGGTGGAAGCAAAAGCCACTAGGACTAACAATGCTAAGGTTGCTGCAGATTTTGTTAAGACTAACATTCTTTCAAGTTTTGGGATACCGAAAGCCATCATTAGTGACAGAGGAACCCACTTCTACAATAGGGTGATGGAAGCAATGTCAAAAAATATCACATCACACACAAAGTTTCTACTGCTTACCATCCTCAAACTAACGAGTAAGCTAAAGTCTCGAATCGAGAAATCAAGTTAATCCTAGAAAAAACTGTTCAACCCAATAGGAAGGATTGGAGTGTAAGACTGGAAGATGCATTGTGGGGGTACTGGATAGCTTACAAAACCCCAATTGGAATGTCACCGCACAGGCTAGTATTTGGAAAACCATGTCATCTTCCGGTGGAATTACAACATAAGGCATATTGGGCTATCAAAATATGCAACATGCACTTGGATGATGCGGGAGTGCATAAGAAGTTGCAACTTTAAGAGTTGGAAGAGATGAGGAATGAGTCATATCAAAATGTAGTGATATATAAGGAGAGGATGAAAGCTTTTCATGATTAGATGATTTCGAGGAAAAGCTTCTCAATGGGCTAGAAAGTGTTACTATATCATTCCAAACTCAAACTCTTTCCTGGTAAGTTGCGTTCCTTTTGGGTTGGTCCGTTTTTTATTACTCATGTCTTTCCTTTTGGTGCAGTGGAGATATGGAGCCTCAAAACTGACAAGACATTCCGAGTGAATGGTCATCGCTTGAAGCCATATTGTGAGGGCTTCCAAACGGAGGATTTGGAGGTGTTGATGCTGGGGGATATGACTGGTGTCACTTAAAGCACACAATTGGAGGTCGAGCCAACGACATTAAACAAAGGCTCTATTTAGGAGGCAACCTAAGGGAAGTTCATTTCTGTCTTTTACATTTTTGCATCTGTTATTTTTGTTAGCTACCCCATTTCTGCATTTGATTTTACATTGAAGACAATGTAAGTTTTAAGTGTGGGGGTGGGGTACATTAGTTTTTATGCATGTTTTTGAGCTTAATCGTAGCTTATGTGACTCCTTAGGCAGTTTTCAAAATTAAACGAACAAAATAAAAAATTTTCTTATTTTCTATTGCTTTTAAGATTATTTAGTCATAATTCGAGTGTGAATTGATTAGTAAAATCTATAGCAAAATTGACATGTACTTTTGCTCTTGTAGTTCGTTAATATATATTATCTTCAAAAGAGTAGTGACTAATGGTAGACAAAGCCGGTAAGATTTTGAGCCTTATTTGACTGACACATCCATATCAGTCTTATGGCCTTTTCATAATGTGTGACCTTCATGACATATACATCCCGATTTTGAGTTGAATTTCTATTCAAGACCACATTTTTATCACATGCATTAACATGGATATGATTAGGTATTCTTTGTTTCTCATAAACTACATTGGCCAAAAAACCTATCCTATTGACATGATTTTTCGCTTGATAAACCCCTTTGAGCTTTAGCCTTTCTTTTTGTATAAACCACATTTTATGCTTTTAAACTTAATCAAATGCTCACCCAAGTCATAAAGCTAGTGGACCATTTGTGATTGTTGAGTTTGTAGATGTACGAAATTCTAAGTGTGGGGGTGTACATATGTGAGGGTTGGCTATAATGTTGGGATATTATTTTATGTCTTATCATCGAAATTCCTATGTTGATGTAGTTTATTTTAATTTTTCAAAGGAAAATAAAGAAAGAAAATGAAAAAAAGAAAGAAAAAGAAAGAAAGAAAAGAAAAAAAGAGAAAAAAAAAGAAAATTAAAAAAGAAAGAGAAAAAAGAAGAAAAAATTGTTTAAATAAATGTATCAAGGAAGAATTGCATATGTATTGAAAGTTGTTTATGGTTTATGCATCTTCCTAGAGTTGTAATCAATATTTTATTTGAGTATGTTGAATATAAGGTAGAGGTTGGTTTGGAAGGTTCACTCTTGTGATTTCATTGGCATAAATTGTATGAATGATTCCTTCAGATTGGTATAAGCTTCATGTGGTTTGTGTATGAGAGCTGAATGGGGTTTTGAAATGTAAATGTTACATTGATCATAACTAACGACACCCAGTTTTCAATGAGTGTTACTTTGTTTCACTAGCTTTAATGAACTTTATGCTACTTTACCCAAATATATCTCACCTCACCTTTGCCCACATTATAACCCTTTAAAGTCCTTTGATTCATGATTTTGCATGTGAACATTAATGGTGGAGAAATAAAATGATATGCAAAGTTATAGGTTGTCATGATCATGAATGATGTTGAATGTACTATGGATATATTTTAGTTAAACACATTTTCTAAGTCTACCATTAGATTGCTTAGTTTTTGAAGATAATGAATATTGATTGATCATTAGTTGGAGCTTTGAATGTTGAGTCTTTGCTTGGGTTTTGAAAGTCATTTACCTTTACTTATGGTTATCTATTATTTACCTTTACTTATGGCTATCTATTCTTAAGAAATATGAAAAATGAGTTAAAGTTTTGGTTTGTGATTTTGATTTTGTCGATTTGCCTAAGGATTGTCAAAGACTAAGTGTGGGGGTATTTGATATGATTGAATTATCTTATATTTTCTTGTGTATTTACTTGTGATTTTAGTCCTATTATCAAGATAAAATACTTAATTTGTGTTCAATTTGTGTTGATTACTAGGTTGGATATGATGATATATATTTGAGACCAAAAAAAGAAGATGTTCAAAGCAAATTGGAGCACAATTGTAAAAAAAAAAGGGTGGACTACGCATAATGTTTCATGCAGCAACACACAGCGTGCACTACGTTTCACACAGCAACGTAGCGTTAAACGCTACATTTGTGTGTTTCAGTGAAACGCACAAGCAAAAGGTGCAGGAGTAAGGTTTTAAAGGAGGGTTGCAAATTAAATTGTCTTGTCAATGAACAGTGTCAGTGCTGGAGGAATATAACGTGGGCGTGGAAAGAAGACAGTCACGTAGCACAGTGAGGGACTAGCCAACTACAGTAGAGGCAGCAAGCAACACCGGATAAAAAACCATTCACATTTATTTGTCCCATTATGAATAGTGAATAGTAAAGAGAAGAGAGTAGCTTGAGAGTGTCGAAGCAAATGGGAAATATGACTTGTGCTTAGAGCATGAAAATGAAGATGGAAGGTTAGTTTCTCGACATCGATTCAATGGGAATATCGATGCCAAGTCACGGTTAAGCTATTTCTGTCATTTTAAAGATGTCATTTCTTTTTTGATTGTTGTGTTATAGGTATTGATTTGGATGGTTTTGGAATTAATGATCTTAACATATTATTTTGATCATTTTATTTCGGACCTATTACTAAAAGATTGATTGTAATCCGTAATCGTTACTTTTGATATTTGTGAGTAGCATCTAACAATCGTTAATCATTAGGAACAACATGACTTATGTTAGGAGGTTACTGCCCTTAATGATCGGTTTCTAACTTATAATGTGACTGCCAAATTAAATTTAGAGATCGTAACCTAGGTTATTTGGTTGTTAGGTTTGATTAATGATCGTATCTTGATTAAATACAACCTAAGGGAAAACTGAGATTTGTAGAATGTTCTATTAGTCTTAGATTAATAGTCCAAAAAGAATTGTAAAGATTTTAGAATGAAGGAATATGCTTGATTGTGTTTAGGCCGAGATTGACCCTAGAACTGGACCTTACTTATATTCAACACTTTTCTCATTTTATTTGTTTTAATTTGTTTTCGATAGTTTACTTTTACTTTAATTTCTAAATTGTTTGAAATCTAAACTTCCCTAATTTACTTTCCTTGCATCAATTAATTTCGTTATGGAAATTAACCGAACAATCCTTGTGGATTCGATCTCGACTTACCATAACTACAAATTTTAGTGTGTAGAGTTAGGTAAATTT
Source organism: Erythroxylum areolatum (assembly GCA_024520975.1). Classification (NCBI taxonomy): domain Eukaryota; kingdom Viridiplantae; phylum Streptophyta; class Magnoliopsida; order Malpighiales; family Erythroxylaceae; genus Erythroxylum; species Erythroxylum areolatum. The sequence goes on from JANIJH010439946.1 coordinate 8,965, forward strand.
TGCAGTGCACTCGACACGTGTTGTCAGTCCTGACACTACTACTTCCTGACTTAGATGCTATCTCAACATTGTTGCCTTTTTGGATTGTCCAACCTAAGTTCTATTTCCTTTCCATTTCGTTTTTTTTCATTTAATGTATAATATTGAAGTGGATTGTATGATGATGGTTTTGGATTGTTGACAATGTTCTAACTCTTCCTTCAGGATTTTACTTTGATTTAATATTAATATAGTCAATTTTATGTTTTATCGATTAAGTGTTGTGATTAACTTCGATTTTTGCATATTTTGGTACCAAACTGAGAGGGTGAGTTGGATAAAAATGACTGAATTAGAGTAACGAGAGTTGGGCCATCCAATACACCATGTAATTAATCATATCGATTTTTGTAAGGAGAGACATCTTATGTGAGACTTAGTAGTTTAGTAGAGAACTTCCAATCTAATTTTAATTATGGGTCTTTTGTTAATTGAGAAATTGCAAATTCTATAAATTAATTATGGTTAATGATTTAGGACACTGGATTATAACTCGAGAGGGAGTAATTCCTCCTATGATAGTCCAGAACTAACACCCCAGTAACATATAATTAGCTAGGTTAGCATTAATAATAGGTAAAACCCCCTCTCTCATAACTTGGTAATTTCTCTTGATTAATTCCCATAGTGACCTTATGTGTTGCTCAATTTCAATTCTTGTTTTGTGTTAATTTCTTGAGTTGTATTCATGCAATAAAATTCTCGTGTTTATATTCTTATTTCATTTTTTAATTTCATTTTTATTAATTTCTGAGCCTTGGGTAACATAGGATTAGATTAGTTTACCCTCTTAGTGGAATCGAGCCTTCAAATACTACAACTCACAACCTATGCACTTGCAGTAATTAAGGGATATAAATTGTAAGACTCGACATCTCGATCAAGTTTTTGGCACTGATGTCAGGGAGACATAGGATTAGTTTAGTTCTTTTTAGTCTAAGGAATTTTTTAGTTATTTTAGTTTAAGGTTTTTACCCTCTTATGTCCATGTACTTGTATGAATATAAGAGCCACAAGAAGTACAAATCGGATAATTAAAGATTTGACACTTGATATTACTCGGTTGGAACAAGCTATCCAATGAGCTAAGCGCTAAGAAGAAGCAATTGAGGAACCAATAGTGGATGAATATAACCAAGTGTTCAATCAAGGAGTGAACCAAGGCTGTTAGCCCAGAACTATCATGGAATTTATGAGGCTGAGCTTCAATGCAACAAGTCAAGGTATAGCTAGGCCACTAGTTTAAGCTGCCTCCTTCGAAATTAAACCAGCCCTTTTGAACATGCTAGAGAAGAAAGTGCAATTTTATGGATTGATAAATGAAGACCCCAATGCACATATCGTGAACTTCCTCGAACTATGTGATACCTTTCGATATCATCAAATGTTGAAAGATGCAGTGAGAATGAGGCTTTTCCCTTTTACTTTGAAGAATAGAAAAAAAAGATTGGTATCACTTTCTTAACCCCTCCAATGTCACTATATGGGAGCGATTAGTACGTGTCTTCTTAGACAAAAATTTCCCCCTCACCATGACAACCAAGATAATCAAGGAGATTACAAACTTCCAACAAAGTGATGGGGAATCGATCTATGAAGCGCGGGAGTGATACAAGGATTTGCAGAGGAGGTGCTCATATCACAATCTATCAAAAGAGTTCCTCTTGCAAACATTTTACAATAGAGTAACACCACCCACGAGAGATACAATTGATGGGGCCTCAGGAGGATTGCTAATGAGAAAGATTATTAATGAAGCAAAAGAGCTTATAGAAGAGATGTCTAGTAACAGTTGTTTATGGTCAAATGAAAGAAGTAGACAACCCCAACTTTTCAAAAGTAGAAATTTAGTTATAGCTATCAACCAAATGAACAAAATTCAAGCAAAAATTAATAGCTTGACTCGATAGCTAAACAACATGAAAACATCATCTTTTGCTCCAATTAAGGCCACTCAATGAAAATGCGAGCTATGTGGGAAAATAGACCATGATACTATCAACTATTTCCTAATGCAAGAAGATAAGAAGGAGGGAACAACCCCTACTCCAACACTTATAACCCTGGATGGAAGAACCACCCAAACTTTTCATTGTCTAAAAATGCAGGAGATTAGTTCAAACCTTAAGGACCACCTTGTATCCAACAAGAGAAACCAAACTCAATGGATTCCAAAATGGATAAGATTCTAAATAAGATTGAAGGTGTGGAAGAGGTCCATAAGAGGCTTAAAGGTAGGTTTGAGCAAGTGACAAAAAATCACACCTCCTCATTTCATAATCTAGAAGTCCAAGTAGGTCAATTAGCAGAAGGGCTATTAACTAGAAATATAGGAACTCTCCCAAGTAACACAGAGTCTAACCTAAAAGAACAAATCATGGTCATTACCTAGGAAACCAAGCTGAAGACAATGGAGGAAAGGATAAAAAAATAGTTGATAAGAATTTTTTTAAAGTGAACCTGAATTACAAACGATCAAGGAGCATCTGCCTAAAGACCCTTGCCCCATCCTAGAGTGGCTAAAGCTAAATCCATTTAAGGACAAAGGAAAGGCAGAAATGCAAGAGAATAAGGAAAGCTCTCTGCTAACAAAGCATAAATTTCCTGAAATGAAAAAAATATCAACCTCTGATTCCATATTTGATTAAAGCAATGAGGAAACCCAAAGAAACCAAACTAAAGGATGCTATGGAAATAATAGAGCAATTGAAGACACAACTCATCCTAATGGAATCAATCAAGAGAAGGTAAAAAAGGAATTAGCAGAGGAAAGAAACCCCACTATAGTATAGAAGAAGGAGGATACAAGGGATTTTTACATCCCTTATAATATTAGTGGTGTGAAAATAGATAGGGCATTTGTTGAGTTGAGAACCAAAATAAAAATGATGCTATATGCTCTATATCAAAAGTTGGGGATAGGAGAGATCTTACCCACAAAGATGTTGGTAAAGACAACAGTTAGATCAATTCATCGTCCGAAAGGTATCGTCAAAGATGTGAAGTTTCAGGTAGAAAAATTTACCTTTCCTAAAGATTTCTTCATTTTCAACATAGAAGAAGACGTGGAAACCCTAATTATCCTTAGGCGTCCATTTTTGGTCACTGCTTGCTCAATTATTAATGTTGATGGGGGTGAACTAACATTAAGGGTAGGTGATGAGTAGATAACCTTCACAGTATCAAAGAATGAAAAAAGTTCTCTTTTACTTGACCATCATCAAAGGAACTGAGTCTCAAGGACAATTGGAGCATGTTGATGCTCGTAAAGGTTCACTTGCAAAAAAGTCTTGAAAGAAATGGTAGAGGAAGAATAAAATGAAGGAAGGCAATGGCATGCCCAACTAGGTGGCAAAACTGCACTTTATGAGATTGACAACCGCACCATGGTTGAAGGACTCTCTTAGGCCACCATGAGGATAAACAGGACATTGAGCTACTGACGTTAAAAACGGCACTGCATAGGTGGCAACCCATGGTTTTTAGTTGCTTGTTATTTTCCTTTAGTTTTAGATAGTTTAAAATTCCCTAGTTTGTGTGTTTTGTTTCCAAATAAATGTCATGGAAGAGTAGATGATCAATGTTGACTTAGGATTGCTATGGAAGGAAAGCATAATGAGATGATAAGTGCAAATAAGAAGTTAGAGAAGGAACTTGGAGGTGAAATGAGGAAAGACAAAAATTCAACAAAGTGTAGGAAATGTCTCCCACCATGATCGTGGCAACCAATCACGAAAGTGGTAGTCATCTGCCTAAGGGCCACGATCATGGCCTATGGTATGACAGAACTGTCACCCACGTTTTTCATTGAATTTTTTTCCAATTTTCCCCTTCTAACCCTTCCTCACCTATATATTTACATCTAACCTTAATTTTTCTTTCACTTTCATTCTAACCTTAATTTTTCTTTCACTTTCATTTTTACTTTATCTCTCTAAACCTATGACCTCCAAAAGCTTTCCCTTCTCTGTACTTACCATCATCCCTTTCACTCTCTGAAACTTTCACTCACTCTCAATCTCGATGCCATGCATCAACCAAATAGTTAAGCACACCTAATCTCTGGGCAGAATCTAATAATCAGGCTACGATCGAAGGAGCAGGACAACAGATTTTAAAGCACCATTCCTAATCTATTCAGAAGAGGATGGTATTCAATTTCAATCCTTTATCCTCAAGCAAATAATGGTTCCTAAATATTTTGATTTTGATACCTTGGATGGCATAGGATTGAAAGACAAGGTTGAGAACCTAAGAGAAAGAATTCAGGGGGTAATTTCATACATTTTCAATATTCTATTTTCTAAGAATTAATCAAAAAATTCTTTACTTCTTTTTAATGTGAATCGAGTAACTCAAAAGACTCAAGGCTCAATCGATTATGACACTTTACATGAAATGTATGGTTTTCCCAAGTCATCTATAGTGGATTAGCTCGATGATTTTCATACTACCCATTATTGGCACGAAATAACTAGGATGGAACAATTCGATGCTAGAAATGCCCACAACAACATAATCAGAAGTTACGAACATTTGTTGCTGCATAATTCATGTGTCAATGGTATTTGACAAAACTGAACTAACAAATGTTCAATAAAGAAACTTTTTTTGTTGTGGTGCAAGGATCATAATATCCCAGTATGCACCTTTACCCACATTTTAAATGCAATTGTTGCTACTCTACGTAAGAGAAGCAATAAGAGCTGAAGGTTCACGAACTTAATAGGGTAGGCAGGCAAGTTCAAGTTCAGCACCTCATCAATAAGAAGAGGACTTAACTAGTGAGGAGTTTGGAGAAAAGGAGGAAGAAGAAGAACCTGATTGGAAGAAGGTGCTCGTTGCAATCTCTGACAACACCAAAACACTCACAAACACACTTGTAGAAAACTCCAAGATGATGAAGGAGATGTCCTGCACACAATGACGCTAGAGCCAAGGTATACGCCATATTCATCAATACTTTGAGGCTCAAGGAATTCAACTGCCACCTCCGACAATATCCTTGCCTCAATTATCTTGATGAGTTTGTGTTCCAACCCCTCTCTTTTCATTTTTGTTAGCATTTTCTTCTTATGTTCTTCATGTTATTTTATGTTATTGTGATCCCCCTTGGTGTGCTTGTGTACCCTTCTCACATTGAGGACAATGTGTTGTTTAAGTATGGGGAGGGTTGTGTGTACCTTGAGTGTGAATTTTGCATATTGTATGAGCATGATGTGAATTATGTGAATGTGTCAATGGATAGGACTTAACGGAAAGTCTTTTAGGTTGCTAAGACCTATTAGCTTGTGAAGTAAGTGACCTAAGTTACTTAGGGCTAAATAAGATGGTTAATTAGATTACGATATTAGTTTATTCACCCTAAGAAGTTGCCATATTCATTTATAATTTTAGTCCAATTAAACAAGTGGCATTATCAGTATATTTTCATCAGAATGATTAGCAAAAGCAATAAGGTAGGTAAAATAATATGTTAAAAAAGTGTATAAATTTCTATGAATTAATTTTTCCACTGGTCTTCAAGTTATGAATAGAGCTAGTAGCTAGTTGAGAATGTTATGTAGCTGAGTAACCAGATCGACACGAATTATAAATGTGTGCCTTCACGTAAAAGGCTAGATTCATGTCAACTAAAATTAACAAAAAAAATGTTTTATCAAATAAAATCTACTGACCTTGGTGAACAACTTGAATTTTCATGAAAACATACTTAGGGATAGTTACGTTTTTTATTGACTGAATAATTATCAATATGTGTGTGCAAGTAATAGTGGTGAATAAACTTAACATTAAGGTCTGGATTAGTTGTATATTTAGTACAAGGTACTTTGACATAGGTTTCACAATTTAATAAGTTGGAACAATTTGAGAAATTGTGTTCAAAGTTAATTAGTTTCAAGAAGTTAAATGCCATTGCCTCATTACTGCATTGCCTGTTTTGTGTTTTTCTCAATTCGGTTTTTCTTGACAACAAGCAAACATTTAAGTGTGGGGATGTTGATAAGTGTAAATTACATTATGTTTTTATAGGTAGTTTAGTGTGTGTTTAGTAGTTAATTTGATTATTTAGTGTGTGTTCCTGTTAGAATTGTGTTAGTTAGTAATATTTGTGTTTTAAGTGTTTTGTAGGTTGGAACATGACGTTGAGCTTTAATTTTATATTTATAAGGTGCCTTGATGTGTTTGTTAGTGTTTTAGGGCAATCGGAGGAGATTCGACAAAGACCTAAGAAATAACTCAAAGCCACGATCGCGATAGAAGCAAGAGAAAGAAGCTATAATCATGGGGAATATGCCACAATCGTGGGGAATATGCCACAATCATGACAGAAGTTAGTATAGGGAGAACTCCCGGCTATGATCGTGCTACTAAAGTACACGATCATGGCTTACGTGACAGCTATAAGGATAGCAGTCCCGACTTGAGTTTTGAAGGGATTTTTTGGACCTTTCAGACCTAGAAAAGACCATAAGGTTGCCTTAATTGCAAATACTATATGAAACTTAATGATGTAACCCTAGGGGAGCTTCTAAATTGTGCCACTTTTGGGAAGTTCAAGAGAGAGAGAAAAGAAGAGGAGAAGAAGAAGTAGGTCCTGGCACTGTCGCTTCCTGAATTAGGTGGTCTCCTGATGTTACTACCTTTCTGGATTATCTGATCCAATTTGTATTTCCTTTCCATTTCATTTTTGTTCACTTAATTTATAAGATTGAAGTGGATTGTATGATGATGGGTTTTGGATTGTTAACCATGTTCTAACTCTTCCTTTGGGATTTTACTTTGATTTAATGTTAATATAGTTGATTTATGTTTTATTGATTAGGTGTTGTGATTAACTTCAATTTTTGCATATTTCGGTTTCAAACTTAGAGGATGAGCTAGGTAAAAATGATTGAATTGGATTAACAAGAGTTAGGCAAAATAATAGACCACGTAGTTAATCATATTATTTTTTATGCACAGAGAGATGTCATGTGAGACCTGGTAGTTTAGTAGAGAGCTTATAATCTAATTTTAATTATATGTCTTCTATTAATTAAGAGATTGCAAATTTTATAGTTGAATTAGGGTTAATGATTTAAGGCACTAGATTATAACTGAAAGAGAGTAATTCTCCCTACGATAGTTTAGAATTGACACCCCGATAACATATAATTAGCTAGGTTAGCATTAATGATAGGTAGAATCCCCTCTCTTATAACTTTGTAATTTCTCTTGAATAATTTCCATAGTGACCTCTTGTGTTGCTAAATTTCAATTTTTTTGTGTTAATTTTTCTTGAGTTGAAGTCATACAATCAAATTGCCATGTTGATATTATTGTTTCATCTTTAAATTTCATTTTTATTAATTTTCGAGCCTTAGATAACCTAGAATTATATTAGTTTACCCTCCTCATGGGATCGACCCTTCAAATACTACAACTTACGACCCGTGCACTTGGGTAATTAAGGAATACAAATTGTAAGACACGACAGCTAGATTAGGAAGTATTACATACTAAAAATTTATGCTAAATACAAAACAAAAGACTTGTGATCGAGTTGTCAAAGCTCCCAAAATAATTATGATTCTCCAAACTTCATATAGTAGTCATGGAATCAGGTCAAGTCCCTAGAGAATTAAACACTAATTTCTTAATTTCAAGCAATAAAATCAAATTTGGGGGTTTAGATTAATTAATTAATTAAAAGGAATAAAAATAAATTAACTGAATATAAAGGGGATAAATTCAAGAATACGCAACTCTGATTCAATTGAAAGATTCATATAATTGTAACATTAATCATTGGTCTAAAAAGAGTAAATATCACAATTCAAACAGTTAATGCGAAACATATTAGGATTGTTATAATAAGTCCCAAAATTTCCTAAATTAATTAGTTTAAACCTAGCATCCAAACCAAATCTTACCATTAATTAACTGGGTATGATAGTGTTCCATTTCAATTAAATGATAAAAATAAACTTAATGAAAAGGACTAAACCATAAATGAAATAATTGAGATAGTTGCAACTATTCAACTTAGTTTTCTTGATTATCATAAGTTAAATTGGATAATTGAGTTCATGGATAGAAATAGAATAATTAACATTAAATTAAATTGTTAGATTAATCAATATGAATCATTCATGAATTGTAAAAACTCAAAACAATAAATACTTAAATTAAAATATAAATAAAATTAAGAACAAAACCTCACAAGGTTACAACTAGAGTTTCGAATCTCTTTGAATTAGAATAATTGAGTTTAGTCAAACTTGGTTTTTGCTCCAATACCAAAAATAGAAGAAAGATAAAGAATTGAGAGAATAGTAAGAAGAGAACGATTCCTCTTTGGAGAGGTATGGAAGGTTCCTTTTATAGTGTTTTCCTACCAAACCTAATCCTATCATATCTTGCAAAGATGCTTATCTAAAACAAATCGTAATCGCTTAATGATAGGGATAGAAAGAAGTTTCCTAGTTAATCTTCATCTATTCAAGTAAATATGGTATTTGACTTGATACGGAAACCCCAAGAAAACAAGGTTCTTGAAACCCCCTAATCCTATTTAATCAAAACCCCAATCTTTCTATTCTAAGAACATGCTAGTTCAAACCCCAATTATACGAAATTGAGACCCAAACCCA
>JANIJH010440264.1:0-17628 GCA_024520975.1 Erythroxylum areolatum
GGGGGGGAAGAGAGGGGAAATAGGGGGTGGCAGGAAGAGCCAAAATTTTCATTTTTTCATTTTTTTCATTTTTAATTTTAATTTTTTAATTTTTAAAATGAAAAGATGAAAAATAAAAATGACAAAAATGAAAATGTGAATTGAAATTCCTAACTAATTGAAATAAACACAATATGAAATGAAGAAAACTACTGAAAATAAATATCATAAACAAACTTGAAAATTTTACGGGTTCCCCCGAATACGCTTCTTTAAAGTCTTTAGCTGGACATATTTCTTTACTTACCTAATCAGAAATAGGCTGGGAGTACCAACTCTATTTCTTCCACTCGCTCGATCAAAAAGTTTTCATAATATAGCTTCAGGCGATGTCCATTAACTTTAAATACCTTAGAGGTATCTAAACTCTGAATTTCTACCGCACCTTGAGAAAAAAGGTTAGTAACAATAAAGGTTCTAAGCCAACAAGATCGTAATTTTCCTGGAAATAACTTAAGCTTCGAATGATAAAGAAGAACTTTTTGTCTGATTGAAAAATGTTTCCTATAAATCATTTTATCATGAAAATCTTTAGTATTTTCCTTATAAATTTTTGCATTTTCATACGCCTTATTACGAATCTCCTCTAATTCTTGCAATTGCAATTTCCTATTGTTACTAACCTCCACTTGATCCATATTCAACTGCTTCACAGCCCAATAAGCTTTATGCTCTATTTCCACAAGTAAATAACAAAGCTTACTGAAAACTAATCTGTAAGTCGACATACCTATAGGAGTTTTGTACGCAGTTCGGTATGCCCTCAAAGCATCGTCCAGTTGTAAACTCCAATCCTGTTGGTTCGGATTCACCACTTTCTCTAGTATAGATTTGATCTCTCTATTGGATACCTCAACTTGTCCACTTGTCTGGGATGGTAGGTGGTAGAGACTCGGTATGTGATACCACTTCTTTTCATCAAAGCTTTAAAAGTCTTGTTGTAGAAATGAGTTCCTTGGTTGTTAATGATAGCTTGAGGCATTCGAACCTAATAAAGATATTATATTTATAAAAATCTATAATAGTTTTAGCATCGTAAGATATAGTAACCTTAGCTTCAACCCATTTTGAAACATAATCCACAACAAACAAAATGTAGTTCTTACTAAAGAAGGAACGAAAAGAACTCATAAAGTCTATTCCCCAAACATCAAAAATCTCACATACTAGAATGTTCATAAATGGCATTTGATTCCTCAATCTCAAGTTACCTATTCTTTGACAGCGATCGCAAGACTTGCAAAACATGTAAGAGTCATAAAATAACTTAGGCCAAAACAGTCCACATTCTAAAATTTTTCGAGCAGTGGGACCAAAGTGTCCCCCGCACATAGATGAATGACAAAAATGTAAAATAGATGGAATTTCATCATCTGTGACACATCCTCCTAACAATTTGATTAGAACAAAATTTTCAAAGATGAGGCTCATCCCAAATGTAATATTTAGCCTCTCACTTGATTTTATCTCTTTTAGCTCTAGATAAATCACTAGGTAAAGACTTAGTTACTAAAAAGTTTATTATGTCCGCATAAGATGGAATTACCTGTTGAATTGAGAAGAGATTCTCATCTGAAAATCTGTCGTGAAGAACATCAGATGCGATACTCGGAGTGATCCTACTCAAGTGGTCTGCCACCAAATTTTCAGCTCCTTTCTTATTGTGGATTTCCAAATCGAATTCTTGAAGAAGTAGAATCCATCGAATTAATCTCAGTTTGGCTTCTTTCTTGTTTACCAAATACTTCAGAGCTTCATGGTCTGAATAGATGATTACCTTCGTCCCTAACAGGTATGAACGAAATTTCTCCAATCTAAAGACGACCGCTAAAAACTCCTTCTCCATCATAGAATAATTTTTTTGGGCATTATTAAATGTCATAGAAGCATAATAAATAACATGAGGTACCTTGTCCACTTTTTGGCCCAGCACAACGCCAGCTGCATTGGACATCAACTTGAAGGGCATGTCCCATTGTGGTGCCTAAATAATCAACACTGTGGTGAGTTGCTCCTTGAGTTCATCAAACACACTTTTGCATAGCTCATCGAAATCAAATTTCATGTCTTTTTGAAGCAATCTACAAATGGGTTGCGCAATTTTGGAGAAATCCTTGATAAATCGCCGATAAAATCCTACATGATCAAGAAAAGAACGAACTTCCCGCACAGTCGCAGAGTAAGATAAAGATCAAATAACATCTATCTTAGCCCTATCGACTTCAATTCCTTTTGAAGAAACAATATGGCCTAAAATAATGCTTTGATTAACCATGAAATGACACTTTTCATAGTTTAAAACCAAATTAGGTTCCATGCAACATTTTAGAACTTTTTTAAGGTCGATAATGCATGTTTCAAAAGACTTTCCATAAACCATGAAATCATCCATAAAAATTTTCATGTAATTTTTCATAAGATTAGAGAAAATACTTACCATACATCGTTGAAATGTCGCGGGTTTCGTGCACAATCCAAACGGCATTCTTCGATAAGCAAAGGTGCCGACTAGACATGTGAAGGTTGTCTTCTCCTGATCCTTATGTGCTACCAAAATTTGGTAATATCCTGAATAGCCATCTAAACAACAGTAATGAGATTTACCTGCAAGTCTTTCAAGCATTTGATCAATAAACGGAAGCGAAAAATGATATTTTCTAGTAACTGAATTAAGCTTCCTATAATCTATGCATACCCTCCAACCATTTTGAACACGAGTCAGTATTAACTCACCATCGCTATTTTCAATCACAGTCACACTAGTTTTCTTCGGAACTACCTGGACTAAAGTTACCCAATTACTATCCAAAATCAAATAAATGATGCCAGCTTCAAGAAGCTTCAAAATCTCTTTCTTCACCACTTCCATCATGGGTGGGTTTAGACGACGTTTTGGTTGCCTTACCTCCTTCACTTCATCTTCCATCAAAATTCGAGGCATGCAGATAGTGGGGCTAATACCTTTCAAATCAGCCACTATCCAACCGAAAGCTTCTTCATTCTCTTTTAATACATTAACCAGCTGGCTTTTCTGCACATCCGAAAGTTGATTAGAAATAATAAGAGGCAATGTGTCTTTCTCACCTAAAAAGATGTACTTCAAATGACTAGGTAGGCTCTTCAATTCCAACATTAGTGGGTTGACTAACGAAGGCAGCAACTTGTCCACCCTTTTGGATGTTTTTGTGGGCATGATCTACTGGAGAAAAGGATTGGTGATCTCTATGCAAAATGACGTCTCCATTGGTTCACTAGCTAACGTCGTTTTCTCCCTTCCTTGCCAATGTGATGCGTTTTCTTCTTCAAGAATTATTCCTAGCCCATCTTTGTCTTCCAAAATCCAATTCTCCTGCACCCATGTATCAATAAAATCCATAGAAACCATGGGTTATTCATCATCCAAAATTTTCATGTTATTATAAATATTGAACTTAATTAATTCACCATCAAATTCCATAGTTAAGGATCCATCATGAACATCTATTTTAGTTCTAGTTGTTTTCAAAAATGACCTTCCGAATAAAATTGGAGTGGAAGAAGATGCATCATCGATGCCCATCTACAAAATGTAAAAATCAGCCAAAAAAAGCATGTTCTCTACTTGAACCAAGATATCTTCTAAAACACCCTTTGGATACGCATTTGAGTGATCCACTAATTGAATCACTGCATTAGTTTCTTTAAAAGATCCAACATTTAAAGATTTATACACATCGTATGACATATCATTTATGGACACACCTAAATCTAACATAGCTCTTTCAATCTGCAAATCACCAATCCGGCATGGGATAGTAAACATACCTAGATCTTGACATTTCAGTGGAAGCTTTTTCTTTTTCAAAATCGCTGAAACGTTTTCTCCCAATTGCACTCTCTCATCAAATTTTAATTTCCTCTTTGACGTACAAAACTCCTTAAGGAATTTAGCATACTATAAAATTTGTTTAACGGCATCAAGGAGAGGAATGTTTACCTGAACTTTTCAGAAAGTCTCCAAATTTTCCTTCTCTTGTTCTTCCTTCTTTGCTTTTGCGAATTGACTCGAAAAAGGAGACAGAATCACCTTGTTTCGCAGCTCTTTTTGCATTAGTTCTGGTTGTGAAGTTGTGGTTTGCGTGATTTCTTCTTCTACCTCCCTGTTGGAATTTTTCAAAAGTGGTTCTTATAGTTCCTTACCACTCCGTAATGTGATAGCCTTCACACTTTGTTTAGGATTAATCTTCGATTGTGCTAAAAAATTTCCAGAAGTTCACGCTTCCAATCGATTTATGGCAGTCGCCATTTGACTTATTTGGTTTTCGATGTTCCTTTGTTGATTTTCCATATTTTGGAAACTTGCTTCAGTATTCCGCTAAAACATCAAAGTATTAGTAGCCAAAGATTGAACTATATCTTCCAAAGATGGCTTACTGTCGGAATTTGCCGTTACATTATGATTTTTTTAGGCATATACGGTTGTCTATATTACTGGAAATTCGTCGTTGCTTGCTATCCTTGAGGATTCTCATATTGCAAATTCGGGTGATCGCGCCACGCCAGATTATAGGTATTGGAAAATGGGTCGTATTTCCTTTAACTTGGCCCAACAAATCCTCCCACGACATTCACCTGTTATGTATTTTCCTCCTTCAAAATCGAACATAAATTAGTAGAATGTCTTAACATTGAACATATGCCACATACCTTTGCTTCTTCTTTCTTTGTAACCGCCAATTGTCGCACCAAAGAAGTAAGGTCATCCAATCTCTTCTCCAACATGGTCACGTTCACTTCATTCAAAAAGAAACCACTTCCGTCGATATAAATTAATGTAGCAGTCGTAAGTAAATATCGTTCCCACTAGGAATCTTAACGATAAAGGAGTTAAGAATTCAAAACGAAAACAAAGTAATGAAATTGGGGGGGGGGGGTTCAATTCATGAAAAATTAAGGAAAAATATAAGACAAATCGTAAATCAAAAGAAATAATTGGATCTGAAACTTTAATGGGAAAAACCTTGGTTTTTGGGTCACCGAAGTTATCGCACTAAAATAGATCCTCGATATAAAATTTCAATCATTAATAAACATTCATTGGAGAATATTTTCTTTTAAGTATAAATGACTAGAAACTTATATCCTAGCATTCTTATTAAACAACAACCTAGATACGATCGTAGGTTCAATTGAATAATAACTTTAAGAATCAAGAAATCAATGAGCAAGATAATAGATGTACGACATGCAATTAATCAAGTGAATATTTTCTTAGAATTTTTGACTCTAACGTAAAGAAGGTAATCCTAATTGCTACTTGTGATTAACGAAACTGAACGTCATATTTCATTAATCTAGCTATTGAACGAATTAATCCCTAGTTGCGTATCTAGAAATCAATCAATTCAATTAGAAAAAATAATGCAGAAGATATTCAATATTCATCAATGAACAAACTTTATTGAAACATCTCACATATAATAGGTGATAACAAGGTTCCCTTCAACCAAGAAAATAGGTTTAGCTATTCATAATAAAAGTAGAAATCAAAGAAATAACAACATAACAAGTCTCCATCCTTAGTCTTTCTTGAAGAAAACGAAAATTCTAGAAGAAAAAGTGCAGAAACATAAGAATAATGAATGAGAAAAACTACAGAAAACTAAACTATTCTAACTCTAAAGGAATGTGTCGTGAACAGTAACATTTTTTACTTTTAATGCCTCCCGATCCCTTCCTTTTCCATTCTCTCTTGCAGATCATGTTTCCCACATGTTCAGATTGTGAATCTCCATCAAGCTGATCTTAAAAGATTATGAAAATCTCAAAAGAATTAGATTTAGATTTTGAAAGCATATCTGAAAATTAATTTCATCATTGCATATGCCCACGCTTACTCACATAATTGCTGTCAAACTTGGAATTTTGGATTTTTTTATTTCTTTTTCATCTTTTTGATTCAATTTCATCTCTAAGATGTTAAAAATCATTTGAGAACAAGTATAAGATAATTCCATAAATTTTGAATAATAATTTCAACACATTAAAGAGAATTAAATACAAAATAAGCACAAATTGATAACTTAACACAACTTTAGTTTGGAGATAGCTAACAGGTAGAATATTAATCATATGAGAAGCTAAGTGTATAGAAACTGTGCCTATAATAAAAGTCCAAGCAAGGAGAACAATCATCAGACATCAAAATAAAACTCTAAAAGGAAGGTTATTAGATGATAAAAGGATTCTATTGTAATTGAATGGAAGTTGCATTCTACTTAGTTTCAAAAAGAGAAGCTAGAGTAGCCATTATACTTAAGCATGGTATACAATGGAAGAGGGTAATAATTGTGATTTGTATTAATTGAGTTGATAAATTAATAAGCAGTGATCTCTAAAATGTTGTTGCTATTAGATCATACCAAACCTTGTTAATCCCTTTGGAGTTTCTATTAATTCATTCCAATTTTTTTAAAAAGTAAAGTATAATAAGATATTATTAAAACTTATTTTTGTTTAGATTTACATAGAGAAATAGTCTCTTATCTCATGTTTGGGTTGAAGAACCACTCAAGTACAAAAGACGAGAATTTATTCTCTAGTGGTGCCAAATCTCTTTAGATCGTTTAGAGCATCCAAGAAGTGATGAATATGAGAATATTTTGTTTTCTAGGACCAAGTGTGCAAAACATACGATAAAGTTTAGTTATAAAATAACCACATCGTGGCAAAATTTTGACAAATTCCTCTTTGTTTTAATGAACAGATTCAACTGAACAAGCATGAATAATTTTTTCCCCCGAAATCGAGAAAATCTGAGCCAAAAGCATTTAGAACTTGCTCTAGATTTTAGGTTCTACCCAAAAGGTTGTCATGTATTGACTTTTAAAGTTCTCCATAGAAACCATTCTTTCACATTCACAATGAAGAGGCTCGATTGAAACAGTTTATAGGCCGTAAGTATTTGCCACTGCCTCCGTCCTGGCATTTTTCGTTAGGTTTCAGAAATCCATCAGCAATCCTCGATAACGCTTAAACAATGTAGAAGGAAAACGTGTTTCTCAGATTTCTTTTTCTGATCAAGTATATATATCTTTACTTGGCATATTAATTTAAATTAACAAAAAACTGGAACACATCCATTTAAAGGCGTGAACTTTTCTTCTCTATCAGCATTAACAGTATCACAAAGCAAAGGTAAAAAGACAAGAAACAGAGCCATACTACTCCCTATTCTTTAAGATATGACATTTGAATACTGTTGAATGAAAGCGAAAGAAACGAATAAATAATGAACCCCGTCTAAAGGACAAGGAAAATTACGGAAGAAAGAGATTCCTGCAGGTCAGAAACCCACCGTTAATGACAGGAACAGGGTACTTATAAATTAGCATTTAGAAGGCTTCATGGCCATGTTGGTTTGTGGTTATGGTGAAGGGGGTCTGGTCCAGACGGCACTTCCCTATTCGAGTCTTCTATGATTACTTTAACGCCTGCCGTGCCCGTTGTTTTGAACAGATTCCTGTCAAGTACCTAACGAAAATTTCAAAACTCAGACACGTGTAGAAAGAGATAGGACCATAAGATCATAACAACAAGAGGCATATAAACATTTGGGGAATTAGAAGAGCTTCCAAGATCGTCATACAAACATGAAATTAATAAGAAGAAAGTAATAAAGTGCAATGTTGAATGAGGGAAAACAATACGACAAAGAGTTCTTTTTGTTTCCTGTAAAGTTTTGATCTTTGCAAATTGCAGGTGGGAACACCAAAAACTGAAGCTTTTTGGTACCTTCGTGCCACAATCCATGTTTTCTGCTAAATTTGAGCTACCTTGTAAACCTGAGAATGCAATTCCAAAGACAAGTTACAAAAACTTGTTAATCAAGTATGACGGAGAGGAACAATATATATAAGCAGAGAGAACTAGAGAGATACTTGATATTAAATACTTACACTCACGAGAAGAAAGAACCAAAGGAATGAAGAACAGCATAAAAATGACTGAAAGCTTCAAAGTCGAAGCTTTTCGAAACCCCATTTTCGTTGAAAGCTAGAATTCGCCTCAACAGAAACTAATAGGCAGCTGTTTTGTTTTATGCAAGAAGACAGCTAGTACTGATTGCGTGTTACTAGAGAAACAGATGATATCCATGACCATGTACTGGTGGAACATTGTCGGGATATATTGTCCATCCTTGTACGGGTAGTGGCGGCGTGGAGTACTGTCATTCGATATTGCCAGAACATTGGCGTTTCAAATGATTGCTATCTTATTCATGTCTGTCACCTCTATGCATTGACGGACTAGATGATTGAGTCTATTTCCCAGTCCTTCCCAATCCTAATTGCTGATTTATTTATTTTTAGTTCGTGTGAGCAAATTAGTGGATTTGACAAGGAATTTTAAGAGTTTAGGGTATGTAAAATCCCAGCGTATTATAACTAAAATTTCAAATTTATTTTACATAAATTTTGGATTAGATATGGAATTTTATTTTAAAATTTTAATTCATAAATCTTAAAAATATTTAAAAGTTTTGCTTATAATCCGGAACATGTATTAACATCAAGCTAATGAATTATATTGTAATACTCTAAGCAATCTACTATTTAGATTGATGTCTAAAATATTCTTATTTATATCTATTTCAATTTATAACCTTTTAAATTATGATATAACTTATAATTATTACTCTTCAAATGAACAATGAATAAATCGTTAGGTATGTGTAATAATTTGTAAATCCAGTATTCCAAATAAGTCTTTTAATGAATTAACGATTTAAAACTAACTAGTGAACTCGATCTAACGAATATTTTCAAGTATAATGTGGTTTCAATTTTAATCCTTCATCTTCCAAATCACTAATGTTACTCTAAACCACTAATTGAAATTAAGTCCTTCAAAGAAGTAACTCTCAACTTGTACTTAACTTAAGTCCTCTAAATTAGTAGACATGTAAAGAATAACTTCTACTATAGGTTGACCATCTTTTAGGGTCATGCATCATATTGAAGCTTCTTATCATATAATATTGAAAGTAGTTTTTACAAATTTTATCAAGAATATGACAAACATGGAAAGTATTTCATAATAATGACTAAGAAACATTAGTTCTTATTTTGATATTAGAAATTAATTTTAACTATTAAAAATATTTACTTAAATCATAACAATTCAATAAAAATCTTAATAATTAGTTTTCAAATTAATATTATGACTAAAATAATTATGTTGATCATAAAAATGATCAACCTGAAATTTGAGCATGCTAGAGAGGAACTTTTCTAAAAATCAGCAATATAAATGGGCTTTACAAAACTTATAATAGAATATTATGTTACCAAGTTGCTAAATGCTAAAGAGTATTGACCTAAAATTAAAGTTAAAAAAATTTATTTAAGTAAAGGATGAGTACAAAGTGTAAGGAAAGTTGAAATAACTATAGGATATTTTGTTTAAGTTTTATTTGTTTTGTTTTGTCTAGCTAAAGTGCTTATACACATCTCCTAACTTCAATCGTCTCAAGTAGTTTTCTAACAACTACTCAACATCTAACTATCTTCCAATTTTGGCCATATCTTGACTAATTGCTTAGTGTATCTTAATCATGCTTTCCATCTATCTTAACTCTCAAATCCTAGACTTCCTTATTAATCCCATGCCTAAGAATTTTTTAAGTCATGTAGTTGACTTTTGAAAATCTTAACAAATTGTCCTTTTCATCTTTGGGCAGAATGGGCTAGATTCCACTAAGGCTATCAAAAATTGCCCTCTTATATGTTTGGTTAAACAAATCAAATACATAGTATTAAAGGCCTTCTAAACTTCCACAAAAATGAGTTCAAGGCCTTTAATCAAATTCTTAGATATGGACCAATGGTTTTGAGAAGTTCATGAGCTAAGAAGAATCCAACTAGAAGAAGAGACCTAAAATGTTGCTAAGATAACTTTCATACAACCTTTAGCTAAAAAGAATCCTTGATGGAAAGGGAATATTTGGCATAGAAGCGGTATTAAGAATCCTTTCTTTTTAAAACTCTTAACTCCCTGCTCATTATCGAAGTTAAAGGATTTGTGTTATTTGAATTTCAAATTTCTGCTTTTTTTTTGTTTGCTCATTTTGTTATAAATTTTCCTAATTCTCTACCATATACCTTTAACTCGAAGCAATTTTTGTCTTTGTTACTAACTCTAGACTCCCTTCTTTCTCTTACTTACAAATTTATTTTAAACCTAATGAACTCTCCATTTATTATGGCTATTGAACACCATGCATCATCTTCATTTTGCACTAATTCTACTGAGTTGAATGCTACTTACATAAGCCTTTAACTTCTCTTTGTCTTTTACTGAAATATTCTACCAAATTTTCTCAATTTCATTCTCCATGCAAATTATAAAACTTGAGGTAGTCTCCATTCCTGCCATGCCTCCCCCAGCCTTTATTAGATTAAGATAAGAAAATCTTAAACCTTAAACCCCTATCTAAATTTTCTTCTAATTCTATCTTCGAAATCTCCTTTTGTGGCATTCAAGGGAGAATTCCACATTTTGATCATAAGCAAGAGCAAGGATTACCTTTGACTATTGGAGTACCCCCATTTGTTGACTATCCTCAACTATCTCACTTGCACCTAAAAGAGGTAAGTAAATCAAACTTCCCACTAGAATTTCCCTTATTATAAACCCCATAATCCATGAAACTAAACCTATAGAATGGGGAACAATGGATCAAATGGATAGATAAATAGATTATACCCCTCTGACCATTCAACTGCGAAGAGATAAGCATCTATTCAATTGATAACTTCATTTAGAAATTCACTAGAATACCAACCCAGTTTGAAATATGTTATTTTAAAATTCTAGAATACTTCTTGTAATTTTTATTTTTTTGCTCGGCCAAGTCTTTATCTCTCGATTTTAATTTTCTTTTTTACTAACTTGCATGTTACTTAAGATGATTTTGTTTTTCTGGTTGAGGAAACTTCTAGTTTAGATCTTAATGTCTTAAAATATTCTACTTACTCTAGCTTGAACAGTTGTTATGCTTCTTCTAAGAATCTTATCTCTGAAGAAGAGCATACTAAGTTTATTTAGGTCTTGTTAAATTGGTTATCTTTTACCTAGTAAGCAATAAATCAAGTTTGGAAATTCTCCCCTTTTGTAAAGCTGTAGCCTCATATGGATTTTTTTCTCTAGGTTCCATTTTTCTAATTTTCCTTTACAGGAATCTAGGAAAGTGTTTGTCTATTGTCCCTTTTTAGGGCTTAATTTAAATGTATGGTTTGTCCAACTTTGGGCACTCACTTATTTTCCAAAACTTAGGATAAAGAAAGCCTTCCTTTTATAGACCCCAGATCTCATATTTGCTTGTTTTCATCTTTCAACAAGATTGTGTAATAAATCTACTAAGGATATTATTAGTATTTTGTTATCTTTAAAGTCTAAGTTAATGGATCAACTTAACCCTTTCAAAAGCTTCCATAGAAGACCTCATTGGATGAAAATGTCCAAACCTTCTAACTCCTTTTACTCAATTTCTTATCAAAAACTCCTCCTTTCTTACACCAATATAAGAGTTTTTGTAGTGAGTTATGACAAAGCTTTGAAGCCTAGCCCCTATAATACTATCTTAGTCTTTGAAATATATTTGCCTTATCTTTAGAGCTAACAACTCTGTCTTTCCCTAAAATTTACTCCTATTGTCCACCTTCTAGACTATCTAGTGGGAGTCCCCTTTAAAATTGATTCCATTAATGATAAATTTTTATGTGAAATTTTTAGCACTACCATATCTTAAAGTGTAAGATTTATATAGCAAGTATTATTAATATAGAAGCCTAAGATCTTTGGTGGTAAAAGAACTATCAGTATTTGGTTCCTTGCTTATATCTTGTAATATGCTTCTTTTTTCTTTTTTCTTATAAAGATCATTTAATTTAAGTCATTATAACTAACTTTAATTGCTTTAGATTTTAAAATTCTACATGCTGAAGGCAAAGAAGAGAAAAAGACTACTTCCCAAATTGAATTAAAAGGAGATATAGACCTATCATTAAGAGGTAATTCAAAGAGAATTCTAAATCTAATTTAGGCACTAAGAAGGCCAATACACTAACTCAAAGAAATTTGTTAGAAAACCAACCCATTCTTCCACCAAGCTAATTGAAGAAATTGAATTCACTAAACCCGTTACTGAAGAAACTGCCCTCATAAGTGAGACTTATTTTACCCCAATAAGTTTGTAAAATAAGTCTTATTGGAAATATGGAGACATTACTTATATGTAGTCACCACTGGTTATTTACAGATCACATAAGTCTTAAGTATTTGATGAGTCAAAAGGAATTAAATTTAAGACAAAGAAGGTGGTTAGAGCTATTGAAAGATTATGACTTGAAGATAGATTATCACCCAGGAAAAGCTAATGTAGTAACGGATGCATTGAGTAGAAAATCGACTATGGCACATATGGAGATAGTATATTTACCTTTATTGAATGAGTTAGCCAAACTAAAAGTGACATTGAAGCAAGCTAAATCTAATTTTATATTTTCTAATTTTAGAGTAAGGCCATTATTTAATGAGAAGATTAAGGAATTATAGAAACAAGATGAGTACTTGAGCAAGCTCAGAGACGAGATAACAAATATTAAACTTTCTAAAATAGAGATAAGAGAAGATGGATTGATGGTGGTAGGTAATCGATTATGTATTCCGGATATGTTAGAATTGAAGGATGAGATTCTTAATGAGTCATATAATGCTTCTTATGCAATGCACCTGGAGAGTACGAGAATGTATAGAGATTTGAAAAAGCACTTTTAGCGGAAAGGAATGAAGAAAGATATTGCAGAGTATGCTAGAAAATGCTTAGTATGTCAGTAAGTTAAAGCGGAACATAAAAAACCTATTGGTAAGCTAGAGTATGCTAGAAAATGCTAGTATGTCAGTAAGTTAAAGCAAAACATCAAGAACCTATTGGTAAGCTTAAACCTTTGTCTATTCCTGAATGAAAATGGGAGAAGGTTACGATGGATTTCTTAATAGGATTGCTAAGAACCAACAAGAAGCATGACGCAATATGGATGATTGTTGATAGGTTAACCAAGTCAGCACATTTCTTTCCAATTAGACAGATAGATTCTTTGAATGATTTAGCCAAGAAATATATAGATGAAATAATTACGCTTCATAGGATTCCAAGTTTTATAGTTTTGGATAGAGATCCTAGGTTCACTTCCAGATTCTAGGAAAGCTTACAAGAGGCTTTAGGAACTAAGTTACATTTTAGGACAGCTCCATCCACAGATTGATGAACAATCGGAGAGAACAATACAGACTTTGGAGGCAATGTTAAGATCTTGTGTTATAGATTTCAAAGGCTCATAGGATGATCATCTGCCTTTAATCGAATTTGCATACAATAATTCATACCACTCAGGAATTCAAATAGCACCTTATGAGGATTTGTATGGTAGGAGGTGCAGAACTCTTATTTGTTGGGATGAGAAAGGTGAATGGAGAATTGTAGGACCTAAATTGGTACAAGTTACAGTCGATAAGATTAAATTGATGAAATATAGACTCAAGGCAGGTTAAGATAGAATGAAGAGTTATATGGATGCACATAGAAAAGAGATGAAATTTGAAGTTGGAGATAAAGTGTTTCTTAGAGCCTTTCCATGGAAAGGAGTTTTGAGATTTGGTAAGAAGGGCAAGCTCAGTCTGAGATATATAGGCCCTTATGAAATTATTGAGAAGATTGGGCCTTAGTCTACAAGTTAGCTTTGCCACCAGAATTGTCTAAGATCCACAATATTTTCCATGTGTCGATATTGAGAAGGTATAGATCAGATCCTTCGCATGTAGTCCAACCTTCAGAAGTTCAATTAAGAGAGGATTTGTTAGACCCGAGCTTTTCTTGGAAGTTAGAACTATTAAATGAGAAATTTTAGCGATTAGTTATGTGTAAAGAAAAGAAGAATTCTTGAATTTGAAATGAAGTAGAAAAGATAGTTAGGACAAGATGGGTTATATGTGAAATATTGGAAGTTATAAGTTGAAACATGTTTATTGAGTATGATTTGGTGTTTTAACCATAACTTTTTCGCTAGTTATCCAAATGAGATGATTCTTGATTTGGATTAAACTATAGAAATATGGATACAACTTATCTGATGAAATTGAGATCTAATTTAGTCTCGAAGAATTTCAATTTTTGTATAGAAGTTGAGCACAGAATATTGTTTTAGTATAAGAATAGTTCAAAAAGTTTTGGGATATAACTTTCAGATTTCCAAACCAAATGGAATGATTTTAGTGTCATTAGAAAATTAAGACAATGGGGAATATTTTCTAAAAGGAAGTGTTATCAAATTTCTTCATTTACCTAATCAGAATAAGGAATTAAGATGTTAGTAGTTGATGGACTAAAAGAGGCAAAATTAGGAGAACCAATTAAATGAAGGGTAAAAAGGGAAGAGGAAGCAAAATGTGGTCTTGTTTAAAAGAAGAAGAGGATAATCGTAGGGGTTAGAAAAGAGGGCAAAATGTGAAATAGAAGAAGAGAAAAGGAGAGAGTCGTGGAGAGAAGAAAAGGAGAAGGAAAGAAGAAAAAGAAGGAAGAAGACTTGTTCAAGGTAAGCTTTATTTCTCTTCTTGCTTTGTTAGAGAAGGAGTTAGAAAGAGAAAAGGGTTTTTGTGTTAGGAATGAATGTGGAAGAAGATGGTTTAAGGGAACCCATTTGATCTTAGGGTTTCTAGGCTAGGTTTTGAGTTTTTTAACCAAGATGGACTATGGGTAGGTTAGGTTTGAGCTTGATTTGTATTGATTTTGAAGTTTTAGGGATTTTGTTGTGTTTATGAAAATTTGGGAGATTTCCATTTGAATTAGAATTGAATGGAAATTTTTTGTTGTGTTAGAGAATCAAGAACAACCTATCCAAGAGCAAGAGGAGGGGCACAATTGAGTTTGGATTTTCAAGAGTTATAAAGTGGGTAAAATATTTATGGTTATTATGTAAATGGGCAATGTGCACATGTATGTATGTATATGCTTGAACTGATAAATTGTGAATTGCTATGATGTGTTTTATGTTATGTTATGCATTGAAAGATGTATGACATTTTGATATGGTTAAATTATGAGCATGAACATGTTATGCTATTGAATTGTGTCATGGCATTTTTGTATAAAGAAAAAGTATGAGAATATGAAATTGTGAATGATTGAATTGAGTATGAAAATTGATTGTGTTTGGGCAAGAGTAGAACCATTTTGTAGTCATGTGCACGTTAATATAAAGCATTCTCCCGGCTGCCCGATTGTGGCATACGAGATTCAAAAAATGGACTCGTTTCGTTCACAAAGTAAACGTCGGTTTCTCTGTTTTGTTTCACGGAACCCTCGAGTCAATTGTTTTTGCATTTGCAATTTGATGTGTCAAGTTATGATGAAATTTTGAGTGTTATGCTTTGATGTGAATTACATCCATTACGTTCAATAAGAAGTATATTGGAATTGTGAATGCTGAGATTTCATTGTTGGATTAAGACAAAACATGTATGCCTATATGGATATTTATATATGTTTGATTGTGTGGCTCGTTGCTAATGGCTATAAATAATTAACCACTGAGCTGTGTAGCTCAACCCACAATTTTTCCTCATCAGGTGCAGACCGAAAAGATTAGTGATCCTTGTAAAGCATTCAGAACTCTAAGATAGCTAGAAATCCTTTGTACTAAGCTAGTGACTATTTTGGATAGCTTTATAGGCATATCAAACATGAGCATCTTTTGTATTTTGTATTGAGTTTGATGTGTATATTGATATGTAAGTAAAGCTTGTTCAAGCATTCATTATGTTTAGAAATGAGAATGAGAACTTGAGAAGTTTCTTTTTGTATGACTATGTTATTTTAAAGTTTGAGTATGATGGAAGTGCTTATCTTTTGGTTGAGATTGCTAATTATTTCTAATATTAGAATAGCATGTTGGAATTGGAAAGCTTGTATGTGATGAGTCATTGGAGTTGAGATTCAAGAATTAATGAGATGTATTTAGTAGTTAAATGGATATGAAGTGGTTTTGCATTAGAAGAGGTGAATTTGAGGAGATTATGAGAAAAGGGGATGTTAGAATGGATTTAGGATCTATTGGAGGGATCTTGGAGGGTGAAAATTTTTGTTTCACCCGAAGGTTACACGGTCAGGCCGTGTATATTCACACAGGCCGTGTATTCTTGATGCTGAAAAATTGCCAGAGCTGTGGGTTACACGGTCTACCTATATGAATTCACACAGTTCGTGTTTTGAACCTCCAAAAGAAATCGCCAGACCCAAAGGTTACACTATTAGGCCGTGTATATTCACACTGGTCGTGTGTTCTTAATACAGAGGCACAATCAGCCCCGAAAGAAACACGGGTTTACCGTGTGATTGCACACGGGATGTGCTTTGTCCAAATGACAAAATTTTACTTCGGAGTCTTCATAAAAGTTGTAGATCTAGAAGTCCTCTTTCAAACCGTCTAAAAACGACGTCAATCTAACATTTATAGAGAAGGTTATAGTAATTGCACCAAGGCAGGTACAAAATGATTAAGGACCTAAACATGATGGATTCTTTTAGCCATGACTTCATCATCCGACCTCCAAATGAAGTGATTCTTGAAGCAATGGATTCCTAACACGATTTTATACCTTTCAACACAAAAAATTGATAGCCTTTGGTGTTGAATTCAAAAATATTGATCGAAAGGAAGTAAGGGTTCATTAAAATAACCCTACAAGGAAACCCACTCACACTTTTTGAATTCGAATAGTTGGGCTCCGAGAACGAGGTCCAACATCTTGGGCTTCGAGAACAGGGTTTAACATCTTGTGGTATCAAAACATAAACTTTAAAGAGTCCTAGGCTTAGAATAAGTTGTGCTATGCATTATTATGATTTGTGATAAATTGTTTGCATTGTAAATTGATTGATTCCATTAAGTGACATGCATATCATGCATACATGTAGGAAATAAGATTCAAAATGAAAGTAAGCGAAAAATATATTGTCTTATTGAAGGAGTAAAATGCCTCCTCGTAAAAGAACACGAGGAGTTTGCAAGGATCTGCTGTACCTAATTCCTCACCTTTAGAAAAGGGCACTGATGAGTATAGAATCCCAGTAATTGCAATCGTATGAGTCACATGTATGAACTTTCGTTAAGAGTTTGGACTATTAGAAACAATGAGAAGAATGGTGTTTTATTAGAGTATAAGATAAGGAAAGTTGTGAATATTTACAAATAAGAAATATTATGTAGTTCGATATGTTAAACATAGATTCAGTATTTGTAGTTATGTCAGAGAATATGATAACGAAATTTTGTTGTAGATATGTACTTAAATTGATATGGATGTAAAAATATTTTCATGAATTGACTGAAAAAGAAATAGAGACAAAGGTGAAAATAACAAGATCTATGATGTACAAGCAAAGTGCAATTGAAAAGTTAAACTCAGAATTTACGATCTGGTATAAGATTGTGCTAGTGAATTTGAGATCAGAATTTCAAGATGGCTATACGCCTATAATTCTAAATTGAT
>JANIJH010440792.1:0-17621 GCA_024520975.1 Erythroxylum areolatum
TTATTCCTAATAGGAATAGGGATTAGGTTTTCTCTATAAATAGAGAAACTTATGTCTCATTAGATGAGAGACTAAAAACCTAGCCACCTAGACCTAGTTGTTTGTTCTTCTTCTTAGAGAAAAATTATGCAGCGTTCAAAGAGGGTTTTAGAACGTGCTAGCACACATTAGCCGCTGCCTGGATCGTTCATCCTCGTGTGGATACCGGTAGAGGATGTTCGTGCATTGCAGCATCTACAAATCTGAAAAAGAAACAAATACCAATCCGCGTCAAGAGGTAATTTCGTACGTGTTATAATTTTCGGTTATACTTCTTGTTGTGTAGTATGGTCCATTCCGCTGCGTATTGTGAATACCTGGGCCATAGGCGATCCAACATCTTCCTTCTCCTTCTTCGTCCCACGTTTCTTCTCTCTTCTTCCACGTTTTCTCTTTCTTTTCTCTATTTCACGTTGTTTTCTGCTTCGTCTTTATTATTCTCACAACTCCCTCTTATACTTCTAACTCCTTAACTAAATCCTTCTAAAATTAAGAAGGAATTTGATAATACTTCCTTCTTAAAAAGTGTTCCTCATTGTCTTAATTTTCTAATGACACCAAAATCATTCAATTTGGATTAGAAATTTGAAAGTTATATCCCAAAAATTTCAAATTTCCAAACTATTCTTATATTGAAATAATATTTTGTGCTCAACTTCCATCCAAATCTTAGGGACTGAATTAGAACTCAATTTCATTAGATTATTTGTAGCCCTATCTCTCTAGTTTAATCCAAATTAAGAATCATCTAATTTGGATAACTAGGGAAAAATTTATGGTTAAAAGACCGAAGCATACTCAATGAACATGTCTCAACTACATTTTCCAACTTACAACTTCCAACATTTCACATATAACCCATTATGTACCTAAACCATCTTTTCTACTTCATTTAAAATTCAAGAATTATCCTTTTCTTGACACTTGAATCATTGTCAATAATTTCTCATTTAATAGTTTTAACTTCTAAAAAAAGTTTGGAGTCCAACAATTCTCCCCTTTTAAAGAATTTCGTCCTCGAAATTCTTACCTGAGTGATCAAACAAATGGAGGTAATGGTGTCTTATGTTTTCCTCGGTCTCCCAATTAACTTCTTCACTCGAATAATTTCTTCCAAATGACCATAGTCAATAGACTTGCTCGGTCTTTCAATCACTTATTTAGTCATTCACTTTATATATATATATCTTAGATTACTCAAAATTTTCCACTTCTTGCGTCGATAACACCCATATCATATCATATTGATATTTTTTAGCATACTCACATATAACACATTATGAATCTGAGATATCTTTGTTAGTAATACTAACTTATAACTCAATGGTTCGGTTCTTAATAATTTTATATGGACCAATATAGTTCAAGCTTAATTGCTTTTTTATCCTAACCCAAGCACATCTTGCACTCAATCTAAGCACACCTCGGGAACATGATACTCTTAGAAACATTTCATCCTTTGCTTCATAGTTCACATCTCTATAGTGTCAGTACACTTAACTCTTATGCCTATCTCACTGTATTCCATACCTTTGGTGTTGATCCACCTAATTCATTCATTTTTCTTGAGTCACTTAATTCCTAATACAAATCAATTTCACTTATCAATAACATCTCCAACCAATTCTAGCCTTCAACCATCTTTGGCCTTATGCTTCCAAATAAAGAGGCGGATGACTTTTTTGTCGTATAACGCCGTACGGTATTTAATGTTATCACTATGATAATAATTGTAATACTTAAAGTCAAATAGAACTATATATTGATCTCACGTTCCTATGAACTCCAAAATATAAGTTTTAAGCATATCTCCGACAGTTAAAACCGTCGACAAATTCAAACATTCAGTCACTTGAGTCTACATTCTCCACCGCTAAATGTGGTTTCAGTGCATTCCCACTAGGATGTATAGCTTAAGTTGTTATTTATGCTTTCTCTAGTAATTCCTTTGCTCAATCTTCTTTATCGAGAATACATACTTCTCATTTCGATCACAAAGCATCATTTTCCAATTCAAACTCAGAATTCAGATCCCTATTCAATTCCTCAATAAGATTCACAAATTCTGAATCCTCAATTTAGGTTTTGTTAATCCTTCCACGTGAAATTGATTTTTAATTCCATAGCAAATAATACTTTGATTTGCCCAAAATTCAACTCCATATTCTATGCTCCTTTTTGCACTAGATCTGATAACCTTAATATTTGAATTCATGCTTCACTGCTATTATGATTTCTACTTAATGTATCGGATACAGCATTAACTTTACTGGGGAGTACTTATTTGTACCATCATAATCCTTCAGTACTTCTATCCATTGTCTCAGTCTCATATTCAATTCTCTCAATTCAATAATTACCTCAAACTTTAATGATCTATATATTTATATATATCCCAAATGTTTCTGTATATATAATGTCTCTAACTTTCAAGCAATCACTATTGCAGCAAGTTTCAATTCGTGTATCAAATAATCAACCCGTGAGGTTTCAATTGTCTCTATGCACATGAAATCACTTTATTATGCATTGAATTTTATCCTAATCTCTTATACAACATCATTGTATATTATAAAATCTCCAAGTCCAAACGAAAGAATCAATATCGGTGTTATAATTCCTCAAAATTCTCTTTACTGTCGTTACTCATATGATTTACACATTTTTCCTTAAGTATTCAAACTGTTCTTCTCAACTTTTCGAATAATGGCTAAATTGTGAGACCATGACTCAATTATCTTCAATTGCTCGAATATTGAACATAAAGTCTGAAGGGCATATTTCTAATCAAAGTTTGGATAAAATTCTTATTTGGTATAATGAATCATTGTCTCCTAATCATACAATGGTTGATAATTTCTATAATATGAAGAAACTTATTAAGGGTTTTGGTTTGCCAGTTGAAAAATTGATTGTTGCAACTTGGGATGTATATTATTTTGGGAAGATGATATGGAATTACAAGAGTGCAAATTTTATGGTCAATCTAAGTTTAAATCTAGAAAATGTTCTATGAAACAGAAATTAGTACCCTGAAAGTGGATGTATTATTTCCCGCTAACTCTAAGACTTCAAAGACTCCAAGATTTCAAAGACTATTTTCCTTTGATGTTACTGCTTCTCACATAAGATGGCATAATGAACACAAACAAGAAGATGGAATAATGAGTCATCCATCAGATGAACTCATATGAAACATTTCAATAATACCCACTCTGAGTTTGTAATTGAAAGTTGAAATGTTAGGTTAAGATTTTCAACAGATAGATTCCAACCTTTTGGTCAATTCGCCCAACAGTATTCGTCATGACCAATCATAATTACTCTTTATAATTTGCCTCCACGAATGTGTATGAATGGAGAATATATGTTCTTAACGGTGATTGTGCTAAAGCCTGTGAATTTAAAGCATAAAATTGATGTATTTTTACAACCATTGGTATCTAAATTGCATCATCTTTGGGAATTTGGTATGGAAACATATGACATATCTCTTAAACAAAATATTTTGTTGAGAGCAGCTTTGATGTGGACTATTAGTGATTTCCCTGTGTATGCTATGTAGTCTGGATGAAGCACAGTAGGAAAATTGGCTTGTCTTTACTATGGCAATGATTCTAATGTGTTTTATCTTGCTAACGAGGCCAAAGCATCTTAGTTTGAAAACCACAAGAAATTTCTTCCTCTGGATCATCCATTTAGACATAATAAACAAATTTTTGTTAAGAATAAAATGGTACAAAGCTGCCCTCCTCCTCACAAAGCCGATGAGGAGATATTGTAGGAGATTGATGAATTAGGGTTACTAAAAGTTTCAAAACTTGAAGCTGAAGTAGTTAATAGAAGCGTTAGTAAAAATTTTGGTTGGAGAAAAAGAAGTATCTTTTGGCATTTTCTATATTGGAAAACTAATTTAATATGCCATAATCTAGATGTGATGCATATTGAAAAAAAATATTTTTGACATTTTTTTCAACACCATAATGAATACTGAAGGGAGGACAAAGGACAATGCAAAATCCGAGTTTGAAATTTTTTTGTAGAAGGAATGAGTTATATAAAGATCTTCGCACCAATAAATATCCAAAAGTATGTTACACTTTGGACAAAAACAAAATGAAATTTTATATGAATGGTTGAAAAGTCTAAAGTTTCCCGATAGTTATATTTCTAACTTGGCAAGGTGTGTGGACATAAGGAAGTACAAATTATTTAGAATGAAAAGTCATAATTGTCATATGTTTATGTAAAGGCTAACTCCAATTGCATTTCGGGAGTTAATATCAAATAAGGCTTAGGAAGCTATAATAAAATTAAGCTTGTTTTTCAAAAGCTTAACATCATCTGAAATAATGTTGACTAAAATAGAAAAACTAGAAATGGAAATTCCAGTTATCTTGTGCAAACTAGAAGGGATTTTTCCTCCAAGTTTCTTTTGACTATATGGATCATCTACCCATACATTTAACACCTAAACTTGCTGGTCAGATCAATATCAATGGATGTATCTATTTGAGAGGTAATTATAGTTAATATTTAAATAAAGCTTATAGCATTTTTAATCACAGAATTGTAATAACCCTATTTGTAATTTAGATTTTCACATCACTTGAAGAAAAATGTCAAAAATAAGGCTAGAGTTGAAGGTTTGATATGTAATGCTTATTTAGTAGAGGAAGCAAGTACATTTTGTTTACATTATTTTGAGTTACATGTGCACACAAGAGAAAGAAAAGTTCCTCATAATGACAATGGGGGAGAAACGGGTGATGTTGATGATAACTTATCCATTTTTACATATCCAGGATGAACATATGGACGTTTAATAAGAAGAATGTTAACAGAAGAAGAAATAGAGCTGCCCATAGTTACATTTTATTAAATTGTCAAGAGGTTCAACCTTCGTGCAGTAAGTTTAAGTTGATTTTGAAATTGATATTTGAGTTTTCGAAGTTAGTGTTGTTCAACATTAAAATACATAAGAATGCTTTTAGATTATACAAGGAATGATTACGTGAGCTAATGCCTAAAGCAACACAAGATGATATAAATAAAGAAGTTATAAGATACTTTCCTCGATGGCTTGAGAAATATGTAAGTTTTCACTTGCAATAATTAAAATGGTTGAATTATCATATAAAAGTATTTAAATGACATTACACTATTTAATATGATTTTTTATATAGGCATTAAAAAATGCAATAAGAATAAGTTAATATGTGATCTTGCAAAAAGACCTTTGTGAACTGTTAAATCGTATCCGGTGTATTTTGTTAATAGATACAAATTTCATACAGAATATCATGATCATAGCATGGTAACGGTAAATAGTAGGGTTTGTATACAGGGAGAATTGACGGGTTATTATAGTAAAATTATTGAGATACTTAAATTTGAGTACCCTACATTGCTAATAAAATAGAAGCTGATATTTAAGTGTGAATGGTTTGATCTAACTCCTAATGTTGGAACAAAAGTGTACAACCGATACAATCTAGTTGAAATCAACCAGTGAAGAAGATTTAATCAATTTGAACCTTTCGTGTTAGTGATGCAAGCGATCCAGGTGTATTACGCCCATTTTTCCAGCTTATAATAAGATAAGTCAAATTGGTTAGCCATTTGCAAAGTAATACCTATAGGTGTTTTTTGAATTACACGGAAAAGGAAAAAACAAGATAATTGAAAGTGAAGGTTTCAGGAAGATGTTCATAAAATAAATGCATGTGGGACATATGATGACAATGGACCTTTGAACGATCCAAATAATGAATATGTTGAAATTTTATCTAGAGAAGCTAAGGAGGGTGACAGATCTGAAGAGGAGCTAGAGTTTGATTCTAATTCTTCAAAAAAAAAAGTTGATGATGATTTTGATTTATAATTAAATGATGATAACGGTTAATTTGTATAAGTAATAGAATATTATATGAATAAATTTATTATTGCATCAACATTATATTGTTATATATTTAATTTATATTGTTTTACTAGTGGAATAATCAATAAAATGTGAATTTTAGCTTTAAAATATGCCACGGAAGATAAAACAAGATATGATGTGACCAAGGTTCAGGTTACCACGATTTAAAGCAGTTAGTGATCGTCCAGGTGAATCGTCATATCAGCAATACATCCAGCTAGTGTAAATCCAGATAAGGCATCACCTTCCCCACCTACAACCCTTGTAGAGTCACATTCCCTACCTACTACTAGACCATCCAACACCCCTGCTACACCATCCACCACTCCTATATCAACAGAGATATTAAAGTTAAACATTGCGAATGAAGGAGGCAGCCTCTAACCTGGGGCTAAGGGAGTTGATGGAAGAACTTACATCACAATTGTCAACAATCTGTGACTGAAGTTCTAAAAATTTTGTAATACATGCATGATAACATCATAGGTTTATGCTTAATTTATATGTTTTAATTTGAAAATGATCTAAAATGCTTATATATTAGGTTGGTTCCGTTTGAAACGTGCTCTAGAAATATCTCATCCAAGTTCAAGGAGAGGATAGATCTTGAGGGTTATATATGGAAGAATATATCTCAAGCGACAAAGAATTTTTATTATTAGAGGTTTGTGGTATAAAAAATATATTCTTTAATATTTTTTTATCTAATTTTATACATTAATTAGATCAATATTGTATATTATAAGTACTTATAGTATGTTCTTCTTCTTTTTTCAGAAAGAATATTTTTGGGATTCAAAATTTGATGTTGTAATTTATAATGTATAGGAGAGGTGAGCTTGTACACATTATAAAGACTTTCTTGGTTCAATATACAAGAATGGTGTACGACCTCCTTATATATCTGAAGAAATATGAAGTCGTTGGCAGCAGCATTAGGCATCACTTGAGGCAATGTCTATTTTAGAGTGTAATTGTGCAAATAGATGTGGAGGACTAGAGGGAGAGAGTCTACCCGTACACACTGGATAATCTATGACCCACTAGGAGCATGTAGAGAAACTTGTAAATATCAAAACTTTACACTTATATTTTGATTTTTGTATTTTGATGTATGAAATTTGATTTCAATGTAATTTCATGTATGAAATCTAGAATGAAAATCTATGTGTTTTCATATATGTGTGTTATGGAGAATAATAATGTTATAAATGTTTGGTATCATTAATGGTTGTGTTGTTGAGTAAATTTTTTTGTTTAAATATCATAAAAATAAAGAAAACTCTGCTGAAATTTTGTAAATTTTAGTTCACTTATAAAAATTTATTGTGATGTAGGAAAAGTCTGTAGATAGTAAGTCTACACTACGTCAGCTTTTTTTGCACACCCATATTAAGAATCATGATGGTGTGACCTTTATTAACACCTAATGTAGATAAC
The DNA here is from genome assembly GCA_024520975.1 of Erythroxylum areolatum. NCBI lineage: Eukaryota > Viridiplantae > Streptophyta > Magnoliopsida > Malpighiales > Erythroxylaceae > Erythroxylum > Erythroxylum areolatum. Next base: position 7,403 of record JANIJH010440792.1, read on the forward strand.
TTCACATATGTAAAATCTATACTTTAATATTGATTCTTAAAATTATCACTTATTAACATAGACAATTATAATGATATCACCAAATACAAGAAAACATTGAACGATATTCTCAAACCTTTGAAACTGTTGATAAAAATCAGACATATTTTGATGCAGTGGGTGGTAGGGATCATCGTGGAAGGATTTTTGAGTTAGGTTCATTTATAAACACATGTTATTCGCAATCTTCCACATCCAGTACAGCTAGAATTAATAAGCGATCCGCATCAAATGAAAGAGATGTTCAGCTTGAGAACACAATAGAGAGATTGATGGAGTGCATAACCTAACTCCGTAATAAGGTGGATGAGTTAAAAAGGAGCGATATGACCTCTATCATAGTAGTCAAAACATCTACCTTCACCAACTATATAGCTTAGACCGATAAATGAAGGAATTTGATGTTTTGCTACTCTTAAGTTTTTGTATAAATATAAAGTTAAAATTATCTACTTAAATTAAATGTACAAAAAAATCAAAAGATTATTAACAGAAAACTTAGGTAGGAAGTAAGAAATGATGGTTGAAATTTATAATAGTTAAATTTCTCGACAGAATTAGAATACTCCGTCGGTAAATTAGCGACGTAATATTATAATTTCGTAAGTAAATTACCTACAAAATAATGTATCCGTTGGGAAAAATTTAGCAACAAATAATATTATCTGTAGGTAAAATTCTGAGATAGATATTGTATGTTCGTCAGTAAATTTAACGATAAAATTGTAGCTCTGGTAGTATATTTAGCAACATATTTACAATTTATCGTCGCTAATTTCACAAATGGAATATTGTGAATCTGTCATAAATTTAGTGAAGAATTATTATATTATCGTCGATAAATTTACCAACAGAAATATAAGACTCCTTCGCAAAATATACTGACGGCTATATAATATTCCATCGCTAAATTTGCAACTGATGATTCACAATATTTACCTGCAGTCGTTTCTTTGACAACTTTTTCCATTGGTAATTCCTTTGCGAAATTTGTTTTTTGATGGAAAATCTTTGTTTTCCGTTGGTAAGTTTTGTTGCTAAAACCTATTTTTTTCTTGTGAAAAAAATTGTTGGTTTGAGTTTTTGATTTATGTTTTTAGTTTTAATTTCCTCTAATTTTCAAAAATTAAGAGACTGTTTGATTCTACTTTTATTTTTCTGTTGTGATTTTTAGTTTTTATTTTATATTTTTATCTTAAGCAAACGTGTTTTTGTTTTCAATTCTCATATTACAAATCTCAACTAAACATAAATCTGTTTGGATGAGATTTGTAATATAAAAATTGAAAATAAAAATCTGTTTGGTTGAGATTTGCACATCTTAGGCTAACTAAGTTGTAAAGTTCTTAACTCACAAAAAAAAGTCTAACTGAATAATTTTCAATAAGTTCCCCATGATTAAATAGAGTAATTATTATTTAAATTTGCAAATGCATAATATATTTACAAGATTTATGATCACATTTAATAACCATTCTTTTCTCACATTTATTTGTAGTTTGGAAACTCAATTGACATTTAAAACATTATTAACTTGAAGCCAATCAATAGCAGAGGTTGCGACCTTGAAATTGGCTTGATTTCTTGGCTGTTGAAATGAGATTAAATAAGATTTATTGGTCGTTGAACTTTATACCTAGTCTACGCACCTACAAGCCAAAAACACAGGAAACGGCAAACCAAAAACTCAAATGAACACTTGGAAATGCAGAAACGCAAACTAGAAAACTAGAAAATAAGAAATGTAGAAACGTAAACCAAAAAACCAGAAAAATAACACAATACGATGAAAAATTTTCATTTTGGAGAAGAATAACAAATCTAGAAAAAATATCTTACATTATGCAGCAAAAATTCATAAGAACAAAACGTAGGAAGGAGGGAAGAGATGAGTTAGGCACTTATAAAAGAAGATAGAAGCCCGAGAGAGAGAAGATAAGTATGGGAGGTAAGAGAGAAGAGATGAGAGTTTGGACAATTTAGGAAGTTTATAAGAGGAGGAAGTAGAAACGAAAACATGTAAAAACCTGTTGTGAAATGTTACAAGAACATCTAATTTCTATTTTTGTGAATATGTTGTGGTTTTTTTCTTTTTTTTTTTTTAAAGTATCATATTGTAACCGAAACAACTAAATGTGTTTTAACATATTTCCTTTTTTAATAAAAATTGCAACAAGAAAAAAATAAAAGAGAAAATTATAAAAGTGACTTTTGTTTTCTGTTTTTTTTTATAATCCGATTTACTATCAACTAAATATATATTATTTAATATATTAACATATTAATTTTAATAATTATTATGAATAATTTAGTTTTGTTTAATAATTTTATTTAATTTTTAATTAAATTTAAGTAAATAATTATTAATAAGTTTAAATAAATTTAAAATATCTTTAAAATATATAAATCTCAAATAAATTTTGATTTAATAATAAAATAGATTTCAAATAAAATAATTTAATTTTAATTATTTATTTTAATAAAAATAAATAATTTTATTAATAATTTATTAATAGATATTATATAAGAGATTAAAATAAATTATTTAATTAAAAATAATTTATCTTAAAACTTTATGTAATTATTATAAAAATAAACATTCAAAAACAATAACAGAAGACAGAAAATAGAAAACTAACACGTGAACAGGGCACCTCTCCGTGTACACCGGATTCTGTATACCAAGTCGTGCTCTAAAACATATTCAGGTTTCAGGGAAGATGCATCAAATATTGAATGATTTTACAGCGGTTCAATGGAAAAAGTTTTAACAAAAGAGAAAAGAAGGTCGTCCTTATTCATGTGTTACAACTAAATACTCTAAACTACCACATAAACACCGCCAAATGCTTCATGAAATTCCAGTGCATCCCTTGTCTTCACTTTCTTCTAAAGAACTGTGACCTAGTTCATTGTCATTAGACTTCAACACCGACACAGCATCGGAATCCGGGGCATGAGCTTTCGATCTCGACCTTGTTGACTCCTCCTCTTTCGGTTTCCTTCTTCTGATCTTTTTGGGTATGTCAAAAGGATTCGACGCAGACTCGCCGCCTTTGGGCGGATCCTTTGGATGCCTGGTCGGCTTGGCACCGTCAGGCAATTCTCTGGTTCCCGTGTGTTTCGACGGCCGCCTTTGTTTGGTTTTTTCAGTGGTTGAAGATTCATCAGTTCTGCTGGCAGCCGATGAACGCAATCTTGATGGCTTTGATAATTCTGCGTCCCTGTCCCTAGATGGAGGACCCGTATCCCCTTCTCCTGTTGGAGAACCAGAGTCGTTCGCTTGCCCGTTCTGCGACGGTGTTCGTGCACTCCTGCGGCGAGTGGAGTCTACATTTTGGACACCGTCAAAAACGCCTTCAACGTTATTATCCAAAACTCCAAATCATGATAGGACTGACTGTTAAGAGTCATGCTTTGGAGTGGATATTGAAATAATGTGGACTAGGTTGAAAGTAAAAAAATCTATACCTTCAGAAACCCATTTGACAGGGGCATCCTCCATCTCTCCGTTCACATTCAGAGGAGCCGACGACGCCAATCCTGGTGGTGCTTTATACTCATTCATCTACGAGAAGGCAAAAAGAATCTTATGAATCGATTGATTGTGTCCACCAATATAAAGTATGAGTGTGAATTGGCATGTTAAACATTTACCCAGCTTGGCTGATTTACGGAGGGACCATCATCCCATCCTATATGGGCGACATGCTTCACATCTGTGGGAAAACCAATATGCATTTCTCCATCTTTCTCATTTTCTGCAACATGTAATTTATTAGAATCTTCATTACATGAGCTAAATTATTGTGTTCTCATGTATCACCGTAATGTAACAGTATTGGCCATTAATTTGACACTAATTATTTATTTCTATATCCCGCGTGTTTCTTACTACTTCTGAACAAATGAGAGGAACCTCTCCAAATTACTGAAAAAAGAAAAAAAAATACCGAATATTTGAGAAATGTATCTCAGGCCTTTCAGAAGGCCCTTCATCTTATTGTTTGACATATTTGGCTCGCTCTCCGACGAATTATTGCTCTTCTCCTGATTCCTCTCCCTGAATCGGATCCCACGAATTTGAGCTTTAGAATCTGAAACGAATCATAAAACAATGAATCATATCGGTAGAGAGGGGAGAAAATCAATCTAAATATTTTAATTGGAAGAAGTCGCACGAACCCCACATGATGAAGACGTTAATTATGTTCAAACTAGGATTGAGTTGGATTTGAAAGCCAAAAGAGAGAAGACCATCTGGAGAGGAAGAAATGAAAAATATATATGCTCGTGTTTTATGGCATTATGTCCTGATATTGGTTGTGGTTGCTAACTATCCAAACCTGGTTGCTATCGGTGCCGAACAATATGGGCACTTTTGAGGGTCCTGGTGTCCTAGCTATTTTTGGTATCGTTGTCATTTCAAAAGCTTCTGGAAATTTAAGATAAAAATATTATCAGTTGTTTCTACTTCTCCATGGACGGCGATCGAGGATTCCGAATAGATCAGTTCGCTTGATTATATTATATTATTCCACCACTAAAACTACTGGCTCAATCAGACAACATTTTATTACATCAGTGAAACAAGTTTCTTCCAGTAATTTGTTTCAAAATAAAGAGAATTCTGGAAAGCGATTAAAATTAAGATGTTAAATATCAGACTGCATTTCAATTCTCAAAATCGATCCGCATAGGTTAATTTCAGGCCAGAAAATTCAAATATTAATAAATTACCAAATAAAATTAAGCGTTCTTCTTGAGTGAATTCATACTAAAACTTTATTCACAGTTTAAGTTCCAATGAAATTAGACACGAAAGCATAAAGTTATTAGGCATAAGAAGTAGTAGAAAAGATGGAGGGCCTTAAACATTCGCGACCCTCACTCCACACTAATGTCATAAATTGTTTAACGAATCTTCCGTGATGATATTATTTTGAACCGTATCACTGAGTTACATCACTTAAAAGCAAGGATGTGAAAATCCCCGGTCTGACCGAAAATCGTCTGAACCGGCCATGTGTCCGGTTCGGTTATAGTTATTAATCCTGGAATATAAAAACCGGTCGGTTTATCAGAGAACCGGCCGGTTTATCTAAGAACCGGTTATTTTATAACCGAATGAAAAGTTAAAATATCAAAAGATTCAAAACCTAAACATTTCTCATCGTCTTCTCCTTCTCTCTTCTCAGAATGCCTCCATCGCACCTTTCTCTCTTCTCAGATGCCGGGTACTTGCCGGAGGAGCTCGAGTTGCTTTCAGATCTGGCCTTGTTTCAGATCTGGCCTTATCTTTCAGATTTATCAAAGGTGCTCATCAGAAAACAACACCCACACTAGGAGCGGTACATAGACAGTAACACCTAGAAGCGTTCTCACAAATGGACACGTAGTCCACCTAGGCAAGGCGATGTGGAACCCAAACAGTAAGCAAGGAGGAAATCGCCCAGATCTGTACACCAAGGAACAGTCTGCGCACAGAGGGACACGTAGTCCACCAAAGGAAAGCTAGGTGTCACCAAAACAGTAAACAAAGTGGAGAATCGCAGATCTAACCACCAAGGGTTCAGTCAACAATGCTAAAAATCGAGACCAGAATGGTTGAGATCCACACAAACTGTGAGGAAAATCACTTGATTCTCCATCAATCCACACGTAGAAGCAACGAAAGCATGAAGAACCTAAGGTGATGGTGTCAATGAATGAGTCAAAGAGAGAAGGAGGAGAAAGCATATTCGAGGGTTCTGTTTCAGACAAGAAATGAACAAAATTAAGCATGCCCACGTGAGTAAAAGACACAAGGCTGAAGCAGTGTCGTTTTTCACAAGTGATTGAATTCAATGCACAGTCGTTTCATGCATCAGAAGCTTCACTAATCAGATAGTCTCATTACATGGCATAATATATAAAACGCAGAGCATTAATAGGCTACTTAAGAGGAGTCACGTGAGAAGCACTTGATCAATACGCAGATCAAAGACTCTCCACGTGATTCAGTCAAGTCAGAAGCTTCACTCTGCAGGTCAAAGACAAAACGCACAACATCAACGGGAGTCACTTAGAGACTCACGTGAGGCACATGTCTGGTTTTGACTCAATCAAAACTCCTCCGAAATTCATCTCCATCTTCAGTAAAGAAATACAATTTTTCCCTTAAATGTTATTTTAAGTTTTATATTGGACTCATATTTATTTATTTTTAGTTCATTGAATAATAATAAACATTGGTTTATTTTTCATTTCAATAAAATATTTTATTTTTATTTATTCTTATAAAATTTTCATCTTATTTATTATATTTCGGTTTGATAACGGTTCACTACCGGTTGAACCCCTAAATCTTAAACCTTTCCTTGAACGGGTTCAATATCTGGTCCGGTTTTTAAAACATTGATAGTAAGCAAGTTTGAGCTCACATGATTAGCATGCACGTCTTTTTTTCTCATCCAATAATTTCTGTTGGTACTGAATAGTGCACGTCCTACTCCTGTAGTGGTGGGCCATCCCATGCAAGAATATTTACGTGCTTCTGTTAGTTGGTCTTATTCAAATATGTTACGTCTGCAAAGTTTTAGAAAGGCACGCATAATGAAGATTCCAGTTCTTCGGGTGTATTTAGTACACAATTTGGCATTTACATGTAACAAAAGACTGATGTTAAATTAATAGAAATACCTTTTCTTCCTATTAATCTTCAGCTTCATTATAAATGTTATGTCTATTTACGGTGAACATTGAATTAAAATTAGAGATAATACTTGCATAGGTTTATTTTTATTATTATGTCATTGGCTTTTCCTCGGAATTGTGAATAATCGTAGTCAGATGTGGATTTGGGTGCTTTTTGTGTTTGTGGAGATGCCTCTTTGTTTTTGCCCCTCTAAAATTATTCTGCTTATAACAAAATAATAAAATGGTCACATCATTTTATTTTTCGGATAAGATTTAATAAAATGTAATAAGAACCGCAACTGTCATTCTCCTATTTAAATGATATAATCTGTGGTACAATCAGCGGACTAGTTCTATCACAATCCTGATTCCTGATTCTCAATTGGCGGCTTGCCACCTTTTTGGTAATCGAATATTACAATGAGGCCAATAGAAAATCAGACAATAGATAAAGTGCATTCTTTTTTTTCCCGTAAGCTTTCCCACAAGCTTTCTGACAGACAGACAAACTCCAAACAAAGTTGCTCCCCTGTTATATTGGTTATTCCAACCAATAGTTACTAATTAATTAACAAGCTGGATGATAATAAAAGAGGGTGTATTTCATTTCCATTTTTTGAAGACAACAGTGATCATAGTTATGAATACCGTACCAAATTTAATACTGAATTGGATTCTGGAATAAAATTATACTGGTATCGGTTAGTACCGGGTATCGTTTCGGGTAATTTTTTAAATTTATAAAATAATCCCTAAAATTTTTAAAAATTGCAAAATAGTCTATATTAGTATATTGTATAGTTGTACTGTATACTTCACATTTCCAACTCCCAGTCGGATCAAATAATTTCATACACAATGCATCATCCAATTCCAACCAACACCGTGCACCATCCATGATTCAATTCCAACCAAAATTCGAAAACCTAGATAACAAGAAGCCAACAACACAAAAAATTTATTAATATTTGACAGGTCAGTTCTTGTGGATGTGGTCCTTTATATTAGCTTTAAAACAATCCACGTTATTCAACTTGGCATCCTCTCAACGTCTAGGTCATGTTTAAGGGGGAAAAAAAAAAGAGAGAGACGAGAATTCCAGTTTTTATTTCCGGATATTTTAGCATTTATAAAATAGGAAACAAAGAGTTTCTATTAAGCTCGTTTGATACCATTCTCATAGTTTCAATAATCAATTCTAATTATAATAAAACAAATCGAAATAATTCAAAAAAAATCATATAATAACAAAAAAAGACCAAAACATCACTTTCATCCATATATAAAAAGTGCAATTGAGACAATATTCTTTTAAACATAACGACAAATCGACAAGAGAAGAAAGTTGCGTCCAAAAGTTCTCTAGAAGACCGCCAGGCTGCTTAATTTCCATCATTTGTCAATTGTCATCTATATATATATATATATATAATTAACACTACACATTCCTAAGTGTTAAAATGACGCACGACAGCTTAACCAACCTTTCTCTTTCTTTCTTTTTAATAACATTTTGAAACTGATTTTTTTAATGAAAAAGGAAAGTCACTTTATTCTCTTCGGATAACACCCAGCAGAAAAGGTTAACCCAAATATAAAAAAGACATACATTCATAAACTCTAAACGAGGTAAGAGAGAATATGGAAACTTAGGGGCATAATATAAGATCCCTCGTTACAACGAAAGGGAATCTCAAATTGAAATCTCTTTACAGATTTCTACAATTAATTTAACTAATCAATGAAGAAATGAAATCTCTTTATAGATTTCTACAATTAATTTAACTAATCATTGTATTCTTCTTCAACTTTGTTAGGATAAAACTAAGGGCTATAATTTAGCCATTGTCAACCTTCCACAAGTACTTTATACACTCAGAAGGTTAACAAGCAGCTAGCTAATCAGACAGAAGCAGGTGGTGATTGTCCCTGTTCATTGTCATTTTCACATTAAAAAAAGTCATTATAAATCATAAAAGAAGAAAATTATTAGGAGGATCAAGAGCGGATCAAATCTTCTGTTTTAATTAATCAGTTACAACTCTATTTTATTAAATTTTTTCATATATATAAAGTTCATACAAATATGTGGACCAGATTAAAAAAATAAAGGCTTCTCTATTATAGCCATTAAATAATTAATTAAAACTCAACCAAGGGCTTGTCCAAAATATAAATGCAGACGGATACAAAATGGAAGAAAATTCCGTTTCCTAATCATGAAAGTGCTTCCAGGCAATGGAAAGAAAATCAGGGCCTGTAGTGGCCAAAAAGTGATAGCTACTTCACATGGGACGTAGCTTTGCTTGGCATTCAGCAGGTGATTGTCTAACATGATCATTGCACATAATGTGAATGGTTGTTGGCAGTTGGCACGTCATTTCATTATTTAGTGGGGGTTTCAATTTCATTTAACCATAACCGATTAATTAATTAATTATTTACATAGATTGACAAATTACACCCACCCTTTCGGTAGATATTGACGGTCCATCATCATAAGTGCGAGAAAGTATACGGAGAAGTTGCGGAAGTTAACCTACTTGGAGAAATTAGACTTGATGTACCACCTACACAAGCATGTTGGTGGATAATTCTGACCTGGCGATCATGTGCTTTTGCTCGTCTAGTCTTTGCTTCCTATTCAATAATATAACCACCATCATTTGTCGGTCCAACTTGCAACGTTTCAGTACGGAGATTGCCGATTATCGTTTTATTCTTCATTTTTCGTCGTGGCTAAGGAAATTTATAGTTCAGTAAGTGCAAGAGGATTTAGGACTTAACTAGTCCAAAGTTATGTGGTAAGAGGATTTATAGGCATAAGGAAGAACTAGTTCCTATACTAGAGTTATCATAACCAAATAATCCATAATATAAATTCAAAAGAAAATAGAAAAGCCCGTAAGCAATAAGTGGTTTACTAGAACATCTGGGATTTCCAGTTCGTCAAAAGATGTTGGGTGTCTATTTCGGGCCAGACGTCTAGAGCCCACTGGCCATGCCCACTTGACTAGACCATTTTAGGAAATTATGATGGAATGGTTCAATGGGCTAGGAATTGGACTTTTGACTTCGTAGAGCCAGAAAATTAACAACGAGGCGCCATCTTTGGTTTTATACATGTAAAAGGGAACGCTGAAATACAGGAGAGAGTATTAAAAGGAAAAGCTGAAATACAGGAGAGAGTATTAAAAGGGAAAGCTGATATACAGGATAGAGTACCAAATGCAAGTCTAAAGCATGCATGCTTTCGTATTGATAAACGGGTAGAAAATAGATAAAGTGCTGAAATGCATTATCAATCCAAGTTAGGGTGACTTTATACAAGGTAAGAATATTGAAGATAACTTTTAGTTCAAAAGTTAATTTAGCAAAAACACTCATAAAAAGTTGTGAATTAAAAATTGACTTCTCTAAAGACATATGATTCGACCATCAATTGCTACCTTTTAAATACTTGGAAATACCAATTGTAGACAAGAGGATCATTTATATAGAG
>JANIJH010441521.1:0-17610 GCA_024520975.1 Erythroxylum areolatum
ATTATTATTAATTATTTAATAAAATTTATTATATTAAATATTACTATATTCTATTTAATATATTAATATTATGATTTAGACAGAGTTGATATTAAGAAGAATTATTGAAGATATATTAGATAATATGTATTTATTAGTTTACGTTTCATCCTAAACTTCCGAATCGAAGGTTTCTTATTTTCACTGTTTAAGATGGAATGAAACGTAACATAAAACCCTCCGTTTTCATCCCAATCTATTCCATTTCATTCCATTACGAAACCTTTAAACAAACAATAAAAGTCTATTAAGTTTCATCCATCTCATTATTAACTTCAAATAAAACATAACCTTAGGGCTAAGAAAAGTTCCGTTGAATTGGGGAATTTTATTATCTAATTGATTCAACAGCTGTTGGTTATAAGTCCTCGCGACGCGTGCGTTGGATTCCCACTTTTGATCGTATTATATTCACTCACTGTGTTTTTTGCTTTCCCTTGTATTTTTTCTGTATCATCTGTCTTCTTCCACTAAGATAGTTTCAATTTCACGATGTGTTTGTTTCAAATTAGTAGAGTTCATTGCTTTATGCTTCCTGCAATTCTAGTAAAACCACAGCTTTTGACATAAACCATGTTCATGGCTTCCCAAGACTGGCTGATTAAGTATAAGTACTGTTCTTTACAACCAATAACAATGTTTACGACATAAAAAATTGATCTCAAGGTAAACAATCAGTCAAACATTTTTGCTCTCAGTTTTATGAAATTTCATTTGTCTACCTTATTGAGCCACTAGTTATGGATGCAACTTTGCATACACCAGCAGAAGTGGTGAGCGGAATATCTTTGTAGCAAGCTATTAGATCTTTGTTAGTTTGCAGATCTACTTGCAGCGTCTCCCAAACCTTCTTCTTTGGGTTTAAGACATCATCAGGCTCGCCTTCAAACCCGAGGAATGTAACTCTCTCACCAACCATGGCAGATTGCGGTGGATCAACCAATTCAACCTGAGAAGTATCAGTGGTTAATGAAATTAAGACAGCAGTGTGACAATGTCATATAACCTTCTCTGGACATGTTAATACAATCATTAAGTGTTACAAGAAAATAGAAAGCTTGACAATGCTGGTTATCGAGATTAAGGTCTGAAGTCCCGCTTATGACATAAAGGAGATTACAACGATTTCAAATTTACAAAACCAAAGCCAGAGGAGATGCAAATCAAGTTGAAGTCGGATTTATGCATGCTTACCTTAGTATGGTCACTGTTATTGGCAGCAAGAACCATGGCTTGTGACTTGATGCCCCTCATGGTTGCCGGCTTTAGGTTGCAGAGAACACAGACCTTTCGATTCTGTGAAATAACATGATAATCAGTGTCATGGCAGTTGGATCAATGCACATCTTCCAATAGCATATATCGATAATATAATAAAATCTCCATAACATCTAACAGTTACCTGCATCTCCTCAAGAGGTATATACTTAACAAGTCCACTAACCACTGTTCTAGGCTGCGCTTCACCCACGTCAATTTCTTCCACGTATAGCGAATCAGCATCAGGATGTTTCTGAGCTTTCTTTATTAAGCCAACACGAATATCAAGTCTTGTTATGGAAATTTCTTGTTCAGCAGTACCTTTGGATTTGACTTCGGTAATAGATTTTTTTGCTTGCTGCTTCTTCCCAGCACCATCTGTAGGAAAAGAGCAACCATTTACAGCCAGCTACGCAGAAGATGATTCAAACCAAATATTAAAGTTTTTTTAAGAGGAATGAGATCGGCAGAATATTTTCAAATTTAACCACAAAATGACCAACAAACCAGGAGTTAAAAAAACAGAAGCTTCACGGTAAAAATGCTAACAAAAACTGAGAAATTTCAACAATCAGCCTTCCAGACTTCCAAGTATTAGCCATACAGCGTTTGTAGATTTAAAGGATGCAAAATTTTACTAGCTTAACAACTTGTAACCTGAAACTTTGGTCTTCTTCAGTTGCTCAGCAATTGCATCAGCTTCAGCCCTTTCTTTCCTATCAGCCTGACTTCCAGAAAATTTATTCCTGAAGAATTCTACTTCTTCATCTTTCTGTAAATGAATACATATTTAATAACCACAAACAAATGAAAAGATAACAATAGCATTAGCCCCCATGCCTCATCCCCTCCTACAAAATTTAGCATCCATTTCAAGCATAACATGCGAAAAAAAAATAACCCTTATGAGGAATAAAAAACATGTGTAAGGGAACTTACCAGTTCCTTGAATAATGGCTCTGGTTTTCCAATTCTATGACCAGGGGGTATGATCTCCCAAAGTCTTCTGTACCCTTTCTCATCACAAAGAGAAGCTTGCTGAAGAGGCAAATCAAGCTGCTTGAAAACCTTAAAACGGCAATGCAACAAAGTTTCCCCCAATAAAAGTTAGATCAAATACTAATAAAAAACAATTGAAAAGGTAACAAAAGCTCAATGTATAGATGTGCAAAGCAGCTAAATTACCTCAAAAGAGAAAGATGGCATGAAAGGTTCCAGCATACAACCAAGAAGATACACTAGCCCAACAGAAGTCCTCATCACTGTGGAACAAGTTGGCTGGTCCTCCTTGTACAGCTTCCAGAATTGACTTTCCTATAGGATATGGATAGAAAACATTCAGAAGTCATTTCAACAAGAAAAATTGAAAAAAGAAAATAAATATATTCTGAATGATAGAGGACTTGCTTGCAGATATGCATTGCCCTCACTCGATATGCTCATTGCTGTTTTCAGTCCTTGCTTCAACTTAACCTGATACATCACAATCATGAAAAGTTGAGAAAACGTTAAGATTTGTCAAAGGCTACACAGCAGAACACAAATACCTTCTCCATGGCTTCAATATATTGCTCCAAGTGTTTACCAACGTCTTCAGTCAATTTCTTGGTCAGAGTATGTGAGTCTGCACCAGGAGCATCAGGAACAATGGAACCATAGCCAGCTCCTGCAAGTTTGAAATTTCCACTTGAGATGGATACTGAATACAGTTCAAGTGTAATTTTGCGTTCATAAGTATTTTGGAAAGGCATAATAATCCAATTATATGCTGGTCATATCAACTGCATCAATTACAATGATAAACTTCCAAAAGAAAAAAACAGGCACACAACAGGGGTAAATTTCCATTGTTTCTCCCCTGCAAGTGCTACTCCAACAACAACTTGAAATGTCACATGTGGGTTCCAAATCTAGCTGATTGGGCTAAGTGTCAGACAACTGCTCTACCTGAAGGTTTAGCAATGAAGCTCAACACTCGATTTATGAAGTTGCCCAAATTATTGAGCAGCTCGCTGTTGAGTTTTGCTTGCAAATCAGACCATGTAAATAATGTGTCAGATACCTATTTCAAAAAACCAAAGACATTAGCATTTGGTTGGTTGCATGCTAAAGTAGTGACCCTGAGCAGGGACAGGATTACCTCTGGCCGATTAGTCAGCAAATAGTATCTCCACACTTCTACGGGGATGTTTGTATCTTTTGCATCATTACCAAAAATTCCTACTCCTTTACTCTTGGAAAACTTTCCTGAGGAAGTCTTAAAACTTAATACATAATTGGTGGTCGAAAAAAAATGCAGCATAAAGCTGGAAGACTATTTTGTCAAACTGTTTTCTGGACCAACCTGCTTCATAATTTAAGTATTCAGTAACACTTATAGTTTTCATCAAGGTCCAATTTTCACCAGTTCCAAGAAGCGTTGATGGAAACATAACCTAGAGAAAGAAGGTTTAACAGAGGAATTACACATTTATGATTTAAGAGGAAAAATACAACATTATTCAATTCAACTCCATTTGTCTCCCAGACCTAAATATAAGAGCTTAGTTCAAAGGATGGAACAGACTGTCATTGAAAACAATAACATGATATAGAACCTATACAACAAATGCGTGAAGATGCACCCGGGTACTAGCAAGAAGTTTTAAGCACAATAGTTTAATCTTAACACACTTGAATTGTAGTCCATAAATACTTGGTTCTTCCAACATCCTACAAGTTTTCTGCTCAGACAAAATTAATCCTCTGACTTCCCATGCAGGGAGGCTATTTTGAGGAAAATCAGCCAACATTAAGAATGACCAAGTTTTTTGTGAAACTAAGGCAGCTTGTCTAGCATTTGTACCAGCTAATTTTAACTGGAAACATGAGTATGAGTATTCCACATGAGATTTTAACAAGTAATATCGTGAAACATAAAACAAACAAACATTAGTTTTGGGATGATGATAACTGCTCCAGACATTCCAAGCTTCCCACAACTGTCTAAGGAGCTAATTTAGATTTACTGTTTATCAGTACTAACACCACAAAAAACCTTCATAAAGAAAAGATCTAGACATTTTGGAAGGCCATAACCTCCAGTAAAGAAGTCAGGAGAAGATTTGAAACTCATGAAGCATTTAAGAATGAATATTCTATATGTCTCACCATCTTGTATCTCCACAACGTAGACAACCAACTTAAGAATAGCAAACTTACTGTATGGAAAGGTACATTATCCTTTCCCATAAACTGAAACAGTTCAACATTTTCAGGATTCTTCCACCACTTCTCCCAATCTTCTGTATAGCACTTAGTTATTGAGACATATCCAATAGGAGCATCAAACCAAACATAGAAGACCTACACACAACAATATTGGAAGTGACAACCAGTACAGTGTTTGGTGGGAAAATAGCATAATTCCAATAGAGCACCAGTACATTGGTCAGACATAATAAATGAAGCATAGAGATAATGAAATCCATAGTACTATCAAAAAGAAACAGGAGAAAAAAGAAACTTCAAAACAGAGAAAATCTTAATTTTCAACCTCACCTTGATTAGATCAATGCAATTCTTGATGCAACTAAGACTTTCCTACCAAGCAATATGAGTTCATGAATTTTATTAAGAGAAGCATGCATATAAATGGCTGGGAAAAATCATATGGCATCTGAAAACAGGCTTTTATGCACTGAAATAAGATTGGATGTCATTCCTGACCTTGTCCTTGTACTTTTCAAGTGGAACTGGAACCCCCCACTTCAGATCTCTGGTAATACATCTTTGCTTGAGTCCTTCTTTGAGCCATGCATTTGTTGCTTGAATTGCATTTTGGCTCCAAGATCCAGCGACAGACATTTTTTCAATGTATTTTACCAATTTATCCTTTAACAGTGGAAGCTCTAGAAACAAGTGATCTGTATCACGAATGCGTGGAGTGGACTGACAAACCTGCTCAACTAGTGTAAATGAGAAACTGAGGATGAAGCACAAATGCTTCATAATATCTGTTGCTGCATGTGAGAGAAAGGTTAATGTCTTATGATCTATTTGCTAGAATAGATAATATTAGTTTTACTGGGTGCAAAGTATTATTTGAAGCTGTCTAACAAGTTTCAAGAGAGAAAAAGCATCAGAATAACTCTCTATCTGAGCCATAGATTAAATTATTAAACAATAGTGGACCTCGTGTAAACCCTCGTATAACCAATAGATGAGAACTAAAAGAAAGAAATAGAATAAACTAAGCTCTAAAATATATAGCCTGTTGCAAGTTGGCGCCACACATTTCAGATCCAAATCACGGAATGGACGATTCAAATCAGAAAAGACAAAGACTATAACAAACCTTGCAGCGCGGATCTTTTAACTCAGTTGGGTTCAAAAGTTTTCCACATTTCTCACACTGGTCACCTCTTGCTGAATCATAATTACACCCTTCAGTAGGACATGAACCTTCAACAAGCCGATCAGCAAGGAACTTGTGGCATGTGTCGCAGTAAAGCTGACCAAGTTAAGAATAATGAGATGATAAGACAAGTTTCAGAAAGTATGAGAATGTGTGAGATAAAGTAACAAAGGAAAGATTAAGAAGTAAAGCAGTGCTTTCTACCTGCTGCATAGTGTTTTCAGAAAGCCAGTTGTTCTCCCACAACTTATTGAAAATTGCCTGACAAGCTTCTTCTTGCTGTTGTGTTGAGGTTCGTCCAAACTTATCAAAACTTATGTTAAACCATTTATAGACTTCACTATGAATAGCATAGTACCTAGAAGAAATCAGCACGATTATGTCAACCGAAAATGTAAGAAATGAAATCGCAAAGAAAAAAGTGAAGATGGGAAATCGTTAAACCAACAATTGATGACGGGCATTTCACAATTATACAACATCCAATAAATAAAACCCAATACATATTGACGAAAAAAGACTAAGAATGGACCAGAATCAAGAGGTTTGGAGACAGTTAACTACTTGTCACAAATCTCTCTGGGGGAGCATTTCTCCTCCAAGGCCTTGGTCTCAGTTGCGGTTCCATACTCGTCAGTCCCGCAAATGTAAATGACATTATAGCCTCTAAGCCGGCAATAACGAGCAAACACATCAGCACTCAACACAGCTGCCACCACCAATTCAATTAAACAAAAGAAACAACACTAAATTACACATGCATAAGAGCTAAACAACCCAAGCCAGATTTTTAAAGGCCAAAAAGCTTTCAACTTTCACAGTAAAACAGATTCTTGCTTCGACACATTAAACTAAGATCAGTCACCAGTTCATGCATTTTCACACATATATTTATGCATATACACATAAAGAGATGAGACGTGTCATTACAGCCAATGATGTTGCCGAGATGAGGGACGTTGTTGACGTAAGGTAAGGCGCTCGTTATAAGAATGTTTCTCTTGCCGGGAAGAGGGACCTTGGGCGGCGCCGTCCGACTTTCAGCCATTTTGATATCCACCAAATTCCGACAGCCGAGGTAGCAGTATAGAGTTTGGTTTGGTCGTTAATGTTAATAGTTACGGCGTTAAATTAAAGCTAAGAGACGGCGGTTTCCTCATTTCGTTGCATTGTTAGGGCAGATTGGTATGCTTAATTGTGTTTTACTGATTACCCTCCGCATCTCTCTATTTTACGATAGTGCCTACGCACGCAAGCATAAAGATTTATTCTAGCTATAATGTGAAATTTGGAAAGATTTTTAATAAGATAGCCTTATTGATACCTTGTTTATACCGGGAAGAGAGATTGTTTCATGTTTTAGTATAGTGTATGTATATATAACATGGTAAATATTAATAATAAAAAACAAAAGAAGTAAACAAATACATAAATTTAAAAAAAAGTACAAGAATAAACAAGTCAACCATTATAAGAAAGTAATTAGGCTAACTAAAAAACTGTTGAGGCTAAATAATTAAAAGAAAAGTATCCCGTAATCAAAATATTAAGGTTAATTATAAAACAAAAGTTTCGAAGGAAAATATTTAAAAGACCTAAGAGAACAATAATGATCTCTTTATGAGAGATTTTTATCTATATCCTATTAAGCCAAAATTTTCTACTGCAAACCATATTTTCCATAAGTTCTAACAAAGCCATATCATTCTTAATCACTTTCTTGCAGTTCTTCTTAGGCCTTCTTTTTTTCCCCTCTTATAATTTCTAAGTACTATTTTTTCACATCTACTCGTTGGAGCATCAGAGTGTCTCCTTTTAACATGTCATAATCACCAAAGCTTCGTCTCTCTTAATTTTTCATTAATACTAATCACTTTTAATTTGTCTCTTGCTAATATATTCTTAACTTTATCTATTTTAGTAAGGTCACTCTTATGACTATGAACTTATTTGATGAGCCAACATTCTACCCTATATAGCATAGTTGACATAATCACTAAACAATATAATTTACCTTTGAGCTTGAATAATATCTTATCACATAAAACTCCTGGAGCACTTCTTATTAAATCACCATGATCTGATACGGTGGAATCTATCTTTATTGATCTCTTAATTGTTTTGGATGATAGACCCTAAGTAATTAAAATACTCTTTCGTGGTATAACTTCTGAACCAATATTTACCACTATATCGAAAACCACTTCATAGCCCGAAAAGTTACACTCTAAATACTCATTCTTAGTATTGCTCAATTTAAAGCCCTTTGACTCTAATGTATCTCTCTAATGTTCTAGCTGGACATCGACGCTATCTTTGTCTCATCCACTAAGATAATCATCATCACACCCAATTGAATCTCACACTAATGCGAGATTTAGGGAGATCTGATAGTACACAGCCTTACCTTATAAAGTAGATAGGCTATTTTCAGTAGAGTCATATGCAAATTTGACATGAAGAATTTAAAAGAAATAAAATAGTAAGTAAAAAATTATTATGATGCAAGTTTAGAAGACAAAGTATTTAAGAAAATAGAAAGACAAATATACCTGATATGCTAATGAGGTCTGCTTATACCTTATATGCTACCAAGTTCTGCTCTCCTTGTCTCAGGTTATGCAAGGCATCCTTGTGCAGGAGCCATGTGAATCTGCTCTATAGCATTCCAATGTTATCAGATGTGAAGGGATAACCAACTGCTATTGCATCCTAATAAATACAGGCTAGTTTGCTAATATGAGTTAATAATATGGTTTTAATGGAGGCACTAAGGAGGAGTGACGAACCACTTCACCAGTTGATAGTCAGGTCACTAGAGTTGGTAAGCCAAGGCGTAAGATAGAATGACTTGTCCACGACTAACAACTAGTTTGCGACAGAGTAGACAATTAGGCGAGACTTCCTAAAAGGTAGATGCGATGCAAGAAAGTCACACTATACAACTTCATAGAACTTGCATGACTGCGTCAGCTCACTTTAAAGGATATCATTTACCTGTATCCTAGTACGTCATAGTTTCCTATTACTATCCAAGACCTCAATAAGATCCACACTTGCCATATCTTTCTTGATCACCTCTCCCCAATTCTTGTGTGGGCTTCATTTTTTTCCTCTTGTAGTCTCGATGGGTTATTTTCTCGCAACGTTACATCAATGCATCTCCTTCTCCAATATCAGAATTATCTAAGTCTTGTCTCTTACAACTTGTCATTAATACCAGCCACCTGTTGTTTATCTCTCACCATACGATTCCAAACCTCATCTCTTCTAGTAATGTCACATATCCACCGGAGCATCCGCATCTTCGCTACCAATAGCTTACTGATATATATGCGTTTGGTGGTCTAACACTTCGTCCTATATAAAATAGTTGGTCGAATCGCTATTCTATAAAATTTACCTTTAAACTTGAATGAAATTTTCTTATCATATAAGACCCCTAATGCGTTTCACCATTTGAACCACTCGAATCTGATACGATGGACTATATCGGTATCTATCTCACCATTACTCATCTACTAAGACAATATTGTCAACAAACAACATACATCAGGACATATCCCCTTGAATATTCTTGATGAGCTCATCCATCACTACTATAAACAAAAAATGACTCAAAGAGAAACCTTGGTGTATATAGATAGAAAATTTTTCTGTATCTTCTCTCATTGTTCTTACTCTAGTATTTGCCCCTTCATATATATCTCTAATAACCCATATATAAGTCTTAGGAACTCCCTTAACCTCTAAATACCTCTACATAATTTTCCTAGGTACCCTGTCATATGCTTCTCCAAATTAATAAAAATCATGAGTAGATTACTCTCTTTTTCCTTGTAATATTCCATTAATCTTTTAAGGAGATGTAAAGTTTCTATCGTGGACCTTTCTGGCATAAAACCAAACTAGTTCTTCAAGATAGGAGCATCATTTCTCACTCTCTTCTTAATTACGTTATCTTATAATTTTATAGTGTGACTAGGTAGTTTGATGCCTTTATAATTGTTACAATTTTGGATGTCCCCTTTATTCTTATATAGAGGAATTAATATATAAGTCTCCATCGATTCGACATTTTAGAAGACTTAAGGATCATGATAAAAAAGTTTGGCTAGCCAAATAAGACCTTCTACGCCTCGATTCTTCCACACATCTATAAGTTTCTCATCAAGCCCTACTGCTCTTCATTTTTCTTAAAGCTCTTTTAACTTCTTCCCTTGTAATGTGCCTGCAATGAGTTAAATACATATTTTTGGTATGGTAATTGGCATTATAAAGGTCCCCTATATCAAGTAGAACAAGTTTAGCCCTTGAAATTGGTGGTGAGACCAGAAACTGAAGTGAGAGTTTAATTATAAATAATCAATGGATATGGCCATTCCATAACAATAAAAGTGCTAGCCCCGTAATGGAAGAATTGCCAAGATGCCAGGAGGGAGAACAAGATGAAATTCAGTGGTTAGCCGATAAAGCAAGGCAATTCAGCACCAAAGCATGCAAAATACTTCTGTAAAATTTGCAAAACACGAGGTTGGAGTGGACAGAGCTAGTATGGAGCAATAACATCCATCCAGCTCATTCATTTATCTTATGGATGGGAATTGCTGGAGGGTTGTTTATGAGGAACATGATCAAGTTCTCCATAAGCACATTGCACTAAGATTTATGTAGTACAGAAATGGAAAATCTGGAGCATCTTATGACTAGCTGCAATTATACTAGGAAAATATGGGAGCGGATGTAGATTATTCTCAACTTGGACATACCAGTGGACTCTTGGAGTGAAACTATTACTTGGTTGGGGAACCACATAGTGCAAAATGCAGCTGATCTTAAAGCAATTAAGTTAAGTTAGGCAGCTTTGGTGTATTACATCTGGAAGGAGGGTAATTGTAAAACTTTTAGAATACAAAGTCAGAAAATTGAAATGGTTTTTCAAGACATTTTCCTTTATTGTAGATTGGTCATGTTAGCAAAAGGAATAGCTATTAATCTATCAAGTAGTCTGAAGAGACGATGAGGATTGGTTGGAGTAATACTGGTTTATGTGGTCTTAAAAGTACCCCTTAGATGACAAGATGTAAACAATTACTAGAAACTACAACTCTTTGTAATCTAGACTTTTTGGATTATCCTTGGCATTTTGTATTCTAGTTATAATTATCTTTAATCAATGAAATCTTTTACTTTAAAAAGAATACAAAACCTCTCGAACGTACTAAGATTACCTAAAGAGATATCGTCCTCTATGCCTTCATTAAAAAGATTATAGAAGTACCTATTTCATCTTCTCTTTATGCCATTTTCAGCCACGAGTACCTGCACTGCTTCATATCTTATACAACGGACTTGTTCTAAGTCTCTCATTTTAAGTTTCCTTGTTTTTGCCAACTTAAAAGTGCCCTTTTTGCCATCTTTAGTTTCCAATCTTCAACACAATTTCTCATAAGTTTTACTTTTAGCTATTAAGATTGTCTTCTTCACCTCTTTCTTTGCCATTTTGTACCTTTCTCTATTAGCTACTCTCTCTACTGCCATGGTGCTATCCAATAAAACTTTACTTTTAATTTTCGTTTTTATTTTCAAATTCAGTTAAAAAACCTCTTTGTTTAAGTTTTTTATTTCTATTTTTGGTTTTGATTTCTTCTAATTTTTAAAATTATAAAAACCATAAAAAATAATTTTTGTTTTCTATTTATTATCAGTGATAAAAATATAATTATATTGATATTAACAAACATCCAAAGTTTTTGTTTTATTTAAAAGAAAAACAAACACAAAAAATATAAGTGGAACTGAATGGTCCCTAAACTTCCCTTTTATTTTTAATTAATTTTACCAAAACCTAAAATTCCTTAAATATTTTCATAGGCAACTCTTATATTTTACTAAATTTTAAAATAAAAATTTCGTTAAATTATTTTGTAAACTTATATAACTCGATGTGGCAATTTTTAGGCACATTGGAATTTGTGCAAATATCAAATATCAATATAACAAAAAATGATTAAAAATTAACAAATCACATAAATGATATGTGATAAACAAAGTGATTTATTGTTTTATCAAATTTACATGTTATTATTTAATAAAATATGTTTATATTTAATATATAATACTAATTAATTTTATTTAAAATTTTATTATATTAAAAATTATTAATCATATAATAATTATTTTAATATGATAAAAAACTAAAATTTTATTAAAATTTTTACTAATATAATAAATAATATGATTTCTTTTATTTATTAATGTTTTACCGATAATTAATAATTTTTTTGTTAGTAAGTAAAGTTATAAATTTTCTCGTCATTTTATTATTTTATAATACTTAATATCATTACTTATATTAAAAATCATAAGAAGTATTTTACTTTTATTTTTATTTTTATTTTCATTTATCCATATTGATCATTTCGAAACAATCTTTTTGCTAGTTAGGAGCAAGATTGCATACTACTAAACCTCCTCAGATCTTGTGTTTCAGCGAAATTTTTACTGGATGTTGTTGTTATATAAGAAGTATTTTAATTATATTGTTAATTGATTTTGTTAATAATATATTAATGTATAATATTTTCTTAATAATTTATAATATTTTTATTAATATAATATGATAGAAACTTAAAATTTTTATTTTTAAAAAGAATATCAATTTATTATTTTTATGTATAATTTATTTTATAAGCAAATAATTATATTAGCTTCTTATTGTTATTCATTTATCATATTCACATAATATAAATAGTGTAATAATATTTAATATGTAGTATTTAACTGAAATTGATAAATATTATTTATCATATTTTATCAACAATTAATTATATATTTATTGTTTTTTAACATTACATTACATGTTTCATTAACTTTTTATTTATTATCTAATGATATTAATAAGTAAGTATAATAAAATTTTATATTTTATTATAGTTCATTTTTTTAAATACATTAATTTGCTAGATCTAGAGCTAGTGATAATTAATGTTCTTTTGTCATTTTTGTCTACTAAATTTAATGTAAGTCCTATATAATTTAGAAACTTCTTACTAATTTTACCTTTTAAAAATTTCCATGGAAAATTATTTATATTTTTATGAAAATTTAGCATCAATCTTTTTGTTAAATTGTTTTGTTCACTCAAATATCGTGAGTGACAAATTTTAGGCACATTAATCTTTATATGATATCCATATCACAAAATCTTAATGAAAATTAGTATGTGACAAAAAAATTAATTTAAATATTTCTATATCATTATTTGTAAAAATATATTTATATTTAATATAATACCTATTATTTTTATTAAGACTTTATTATATTAAATAATTGTTAATCATATATTAATTACTTTAATATGATAATAAATTAAAATATTTTATTAAATTTTCATTTATATTATAAAACTAATAAATAATACGGTTAGTTTTTATTTTATTAATATTTTATAGTTTATCAAAAATTAATATTTTCATTTTAGAAAATAAAATTATAAAATTCCCATTATTTTATTATTTATAGCATTTAAATATTAGTACTTATATTAAAAATTATAAGAAATATTTTAATGCTATTGTTAATTCATTAATAATATGTTAATTTAACTTATTTTATTTATAATTCATAATATATTTATTAGCCTAACATGATAGAAAATTAAGTTTTTGTTAAACTTTTATTTATAATGTAATAATCTTATTAAGAAAGAATATCAAATTCTCATTTTTATTCGTAATTTATTTTTTAAGTAATTTTAATTGTAATTTAATTTAATTAGTTTTTTATTATCAATAAGAAAAATTATAAAATTATTTTAATTTATCATATTTATATAATATCACTTATATTAATAATAGATTAACTACATTGAGGAAGGTATACGATTTTGCCCTAGTTGACAATCATGGAAAACGCTATTGATGGCCACCCACCTACTCCACCTGATCGTCCCACGTTTCTACAAGTTCTTCAATCGCCTTCAGCTATGGCGTCTTCTTCTTTAATAATGGAATAGCCCAAAATTACGCAGCACCGTGGTGAACCATCAATTATATTCCAAAAAGTTGTCGCTAAAAAGATGTCCAACCCATTTCATTATGCACTTATTGGTAAGATTTCCCAGGGTAGACCAGGATTGGATATTATTCAAAAATTCTTTGTGGCTCAGGATATCGAGATAATAGTCCATTTACTAGACTCTTACCATGTTATCTTGAAGACGGACACTGTCATCTCCCAAACGCTGCGGTGTTTTAGGCATTCGTCAGGCTCAAGATAATAATACTGCCTTAATCGGTAAATTAAGTTGGGACTTTATTCGTAGTGACGATAGACTTTGAACTCAAATCCTTAAGGCCAAGTGCCTTTGGGATGGAGATATCTTTTCTCAAGTTCCCACTCGATCTGCATCTGTTTGTTGAAAGGATATCATGAAAGGTTTTTCTTTCCTCAAAAGTGGGTATAAATGACGTGTAGGAAACGGGGATAATATTTCTGTTTGGGATGACTACTAATGTATAGAGGATAGACTCTCTTTGTATATTTCTCCAGTTCCTGAGTACATTGGTGGCCTATGGGTGAGCAACCTCCTCTCTCTGATAGGGACTTGAAATCCAGATATTCTTAATGGGGTTGTATCCCCTGATATTATTGCCAATATTCTTGCAGTTCCTTTGCCTATAGCTCATACGGTTCAAGATAAGCTTATATGGTCTCGTAATCTAACTGGCATTTATACAGCTCGTTCTGGATATGATTTCATTACTTTTGTCCCTTCTATGGGCAGGGAGGTTGGTTGGAATTGGATCTAGAAGTTGAAAGTAGCTAAAAAACATAAGTTGTTGTTACGGCTTGCAGCTTGGGATCACCTTTTCACTAATGCTAACCGGTATGTTCGTGGGTTATGTGAGTCTCTAATTTGCTATCGCTATGGTGCTGTTATGGAGACAACTTTACATGCTTTGCGGGATTGTGCTCATTCTAAGCTCCTTTGGTTGCACTTCTTATCAGCTTTTGATGACCATAATTTTTTTAACCTTGATTTATTTGCTTGGCTTTCTTTGCATTGTTCGCAAGCTAATCATGAGAAAACAGATGAGTTATTTACCAGTGTGGCAAGGATTATTTGAACATCTCGCAATAAGGCTATTATTGAACTTAAGGAGACGTCTGTTCATGGACAAATTGTTCAAGTTCACTTTCTTTGGGCAGACTACCAGAAAGCTTTCTCTTCTCCTGTCACTGCTTCTTCCCTCCCAAGGTCCAGCTTGGTCTCATGGCTCCCACCTCAACCTCAGTGGTGGAAACTCAATACTGATGGTAGTTCTCGGGGAAATCCGAGTAAAGCTAGTATTGGAGACTTAATTCGAGACTATGCTGGTATCTGGATTACTGGGTTTTCTTCTTCCATTGGTGTCACCTCTAGTATGACTGCTAAGTTATGGGCTCTCCGCTCTGGCATTGAATTGGCTATTTGCCTCGATTATGCATTTTTAGAGATCGAGTCTGATTCGTTAGAAGCCCTCAGGATTATGGCTTACTGTCAAGCTTCGATTGATTTTCATCCTTATACTCATATTATTTGGGATATCTGGTCCTTGTTTGACTGTGGCATTAACTATAAATTTTCTCACGCCTTTCGTGAAGGAAATCAATGTGCAGACTTTCTTGCTCAACTAGGATCAGGTTCTTCGATGGGGCTTCGGGTTTGGTCCAGACCCCCTCCGAGTCTTGTTTGCTTTTTACAAGCAAATGCTTATGGAGTAGCTTGTTGTCGAGACTAGTCTTCTTTAGTCTTATCTGATGTACCAAAAAAAAATCTTGAAGATGGATGTCACTAATTTCCATCGAGTATATTCACGTGGGAAATGGTATATCGAAGGCAAGCCAATGCGGGTATTTAAATGGACTCCAAATTTTAATGTTGATTATGAATCCTCGATTGTTCTGATTTGGTTTACTTTGCCAAAGTTACCAATTCAGTTTATGAATCAAGAAGCCCTATTCAATATTGCAAAAACTTTTGGTTAGCCCCTTTGCTTAGATTCAACGACTACTAATTTTAAACGTCTTAACATTGCTTGAATGCAGGTTGGTATTGATTTACTGAAATCAATCCCGAAGCGCTTATGGTTTATGGTAGAAACTTGATCAGGATAAGGAAATCCCATCATACTATCCTCATTGTTGGCACGTTGGTCATTTCGAAGAAATTTTCCATGTCAAACATCTTGAATTAAAGGTTATCTCAAAACTAGTTTAAAAAGAGAGTACAAAAAAGGTCTATAAGCCAAAATCAATACATCCCCATATTGACAACAATCTTAATTCGAATGTGATTCATGACACAGCGAAACCTGCACCGATTGACCAACAGAATGACACTTGCCAGAAAATTATGAAAACACAGATCTTTCCTCTCAATTACTTGAAAATTTGGAGAAAAATGACATGATTAATGGTTATTTGTATGAAAGTCATACCACACATATTAGCACATGTGATCTTTGTAATTATTTGTTAATATCTTTCAGATACTTTTGACCTTATCTTCAAGTTGTTCCTGATTTTGTGGTTTGTTTTGATCTAGATAATCTTTCCATGTTTATAGGAGTTCTGTTGTACCTCTGTTATATAGCTGTATATATATCCTTCTCATCAGCTTAATAAAGTTAAGTTTTTGCCTTCATCTTTGGCCTTGATTATATGGTATCAGAGCCTCTATGACCAAACGGTCATGAGTTCGAATCCTACCACCCACCTATTCTAATTAAATTAAGCACAAGGTAAAGTAGGCCTGTGCAAGTTTCAAGCCCAAAGGGCTTTCACTTGAGGGCGTGTGTTAGAGAATATATAAAAAAAACCAATTGAGTTGGTCTCACACAACAGCTTAAGCTATTGTGGTAAAATGGTCACTTAATAAAACAGAAGACACAGAGAGTTTTATTTCCAGAACTTCAAAACATAGACTGGGATCAATGTATATGTTTACAACATCACAATGATTCCCCTAGTTTATCCACTGCCCAACAATTATGGTCTAGCATATTACAAAGAAGTAATTATGATATTGATCGACAAATCTTTCCAAACCTTCCAAAAGATGAGGTGATTCAGATTCTCAATCAATTTAGTTGAGAGTATGATGATAAACTCTCTAAACACAATGCTCAGAAAAATGTAACCAAAGATTCCCGAAAGAGAAGGCACCGAAAAAATTATTTTAATATGCCCAGAACCATTTTAACAAGATCGATTGCTCCTGCTCAATTTGCAGAACTAGAGGAATCCAATGGTGCTATTACTCTAGAACATTAGATGAACAGGCTCACAAAAATCAATTTGTAGACTCAACAAATTGCAAAAGCTTCATCAACTTTCTTTTATCGCCATTATGGAACCAATGATTTCTCCGGATGAGTTGCATTCCTTAAAATTTTCATTAGGCTATCATGAAAGTTTTTTCAATGTCAATTATAAAATTTGGATCATGTGGAAATCTTCTTATACTACTAAGATTATTCATGATCATGATCAGTTTATTCATGTTGAATTGATCGACAACACTTCTTTGGAGTCCTCATTTATTACAACGATCTATGCTAAATGTAATAGAAGAGATAGACTAAACCTTTAAGCCCTGTTTGGTTGGATGTTAATTAATGAAATGGAATGTAATAGAATGGAAGGAAATGGAATGGTTTATAATGGAATGAAATGTAATATAGTATAAAGTTGTTTGGGAAGGATGGAAGGGTTCATAATGTAATATAGTGAAATATTGTTTGGAAGATGGATGGAATAGAATGTAATGTATAATAAATGATTTTTATACCCTTATATTAAAATAGTTGTTGTAGGAGGTTTATTATTTTATTATTAATTATATAAAAATATTAGTATTAATTATTTAA
>JANIJH010445075.1:0-12818 GCA_024520975.1 Erythroxylum areolatum
CCAAACTTTCCTAAATTTGCAATTAAGCCCAAAGTTTAGAAATCTCCAAAACTTTTATTTTTATTTTGGTCCTTGGAAATTTGGAAATAATAACTAAACCCCTTAACTTTATAAAATTATAAATTGTTCCTCTAAGAATTGAAAAATTGCGTTTAAGTCCTTTGACTTTTAATAATTAGCAATCAAGCCCTTATGTACATCAACTTTTCCATTTAAACTTTCTAAGTGTCCAATAAGTTTATAAATCATGTCTAATCACCTCCAAGGTATTAGAATACATTTAGTTCAACCACCATGATCATATCCATCCAATGGACTCAATTTTTCACACTTAAAAGCTTATATGTCAGAAATCTCCAAGATTTCGCTTACCGATGAACTCTAAGTTCATGTAAGGGCATATAACATTATAAATCGTTGGCATACACACCAAAAGGATTCAAATTCATCTTTGAACTCATATTCAACCATGTATATATCAATATACAATAGTATCTTTAAATACAGAATAATCACCAAATGGCTCAAAAAGTCTAGCGTTACATTAAGGGTATCGTTCTTACAATGATTTTTTGACACCTAAATAACTTGAAAAAAGCTTTGTCTAAGGTACCAAGTTTTGATGTGAATTAAAATAAATAACTAAAATTAGGTTCACAAAATAAATTCCTTAATGTATTTAATTCAACAAGAAATAAGGCTCACAAAATAATTCAAGAATAATCCCTATTCTATATTTAGAAATCCATAATCAAGTTATGCTTTATAGAAATCCAAACACACATTCAAGACTATGAAAGAAACAAACGAAAAAGAATGAAAATTGATTAAGCCTTGATCTGGAATGCTAGAATTTCTTTGAAGTTCTTCTTTGATCTCTCCTCTTTGATATGCTTTGATGTAGTGGTTGCAGCCTCTTTTTGGTGTTTTTCATCTTCTTTTATAGTGGTTGAGGGTTTTAGGGTTATATATAAGGTTTCCCCACTTGATTCTATTTTAAAAATAGCCCCAAACCTTAGAAACTTGAAAAAAAATGCACTTGGAAACCATGCATGATTGTGCCCAGCGTGACTAGTTCCTCTCTATCACGATCGTGAATGGTGTCATGATTATGACATAAAGCCATGCATCGTTTTTCATGCATGGTTCACAATCATGCCTTCCTAAATGCATCCACAATCTTCTTCATTCTTCGGTTTCCTATTTCCATGCGCTCACAAGCATATCAAACACCTCTTGAAACATAAAAGTATGATCAAATTCATGCTTTAACCCAAACAAACACTTAGAACATAAACAAACACTAACAATAACACAATTCTAAGCCTATAAACATGATAATCATCTAAGAAATACTTAAAAACATACTTAAACACCTAAAAAAAACATACTAAATGTACACCTACCAAATAGGAGTAATGGTAATGAGAGTACGAATAGAAGTGATGCAAGCTATAGGAGAAAAGTTCTGCTTATAAACAACCCCGTTCTATAGCTAAATGAAACCTTTAGTGATAAGTTGAGCCTTATACCATTCCACTAAACCATCAGCCTTGATCTTTATTTTATAGAGTTTTTTACAACAAACTACAAATTTTTCCAGAGGTAAACTAACTAAATTTTGTGTTTGAGTAGAAGTAAGTGTATTGAGTTCTTCTATTCCCTCCTACCATGTTAAATGGCATGACATGACGTTTTGATAGTTGACATATAACAAAAACAAATTGATAATATTTAACTAATCTTAGACATCCATTAGAAATCAAAGGTCCTAATTTAGAAGATGAAACATAATTAAGACGTAAGTATAAAATACTAGAAGAAGTGACATCAACAACAACTTTAAATTGTAAATGGAAAAATAAATTATCAGTAGTATAAACAATTGATGTATGAGACAGATGGAAACATAACTAAATAGGTTAGACTTAGATGTTATATGATCACAATAGGTAGAATCAAAGAACCAAGAAGTAGATTTACATATAGTAATAAATAAGATAGAGGAAGTAATAGTACAAGAATTAGGTTGTTCTGTTGAAGAATATACCAGATTTCTTTTAAGAAAATACAAGGGGAGGTATCCTTAGATGTAGACCCTTAATGGCCATTGTAGCAATAAAACTACTCAAAAACCAAGACTTATTGTGAGATTTGGTTAGTTTACCTTAGCTAGATTCTTATATACTTAGCTTCAAGTTTAGGACAAGTAGAAATACAATGCCCATATTTTTTTGTAGTATTTGCAAAATCCCTTAGAAGAAGTAGAGTAGGCTCAAGTAGTAGAAGGAGGAACAAGAACCAAATCTTTGGAAGGGAGAGATCACATTAAGCATGGAGAGTATTAAGTCAAGCTTCCTACGAGAGTACTTCTTAAATAGCTGTGTAAAGTTAATGTATGCGAGTGTGGTAAAAGAAGTAACACAACTGACTAAAACTCAGTATAAAAAGTCATAAGTAAATGTCATACAAGCTAGCTGAAATTTATGAATATCATGTGAAACTATATGAAGTGTCTATAAAGAATCTCAAAAACTTTTAGTGCAGTCAAAACAACAAAATTTCGACTTAATACTAGGTTTAAGTTAAAATCTAACGATTTTTTCTATCATATTGATCGAACCTCTCAGTGTACTTAGTTTCTATCTCATCATCCTGCTTAATGGGTTTGGTAACCTCACTAGTGACAGATCATCAAAGAAGTCTTTTGTTTAGAAAATTACACTTCTCTTGAGCACATAATTCAAACAATAAAAAATCACACCAATAAGATGAGTCATAGAGTGAATTATCTTATGCGCTCATCTTATGCAACCAAGGAAAACCAAAGGATGAAGTGTGAAAAAAAGGTATCCAAACCTGAAAAAGATTGAGAAAACAAATCTCAAAAATAAATTCTGGAGAAGTAAAAACCTTGGGTTGCAAGAAAACCAACCTAAAAAGGGCTTAACCATGTGATCAAACCCATTTGGACTGTTTAAGTTCAATTGGGTCAAGCAGGAGAAGAATGGCTAACATGGCGTATAGTGAGTGGATGTTGGATGCTGATGTGATGAGAGCAGAGTCTTATTGCTTACGGTATGTGTGAGTGGACTAGCAGGCAGCAACTTCAAGTGGTGCGCATAGAGGCTCCAACAAAGACCCAACATTGGAGTCGCCTTGATAAGAGTCTCCTATTATGGTTAAAAAGGAACTGAGCAACAAATGCTTATACATAGTGAAGATTAATACAACCCAAGCAAGAAGACCAACTAACTAAAACAAGTGCAAAAATCACTAGAAAATGATTAAAAATTATAAAAGTTGACTTAAAACTAATAAAAAATGAATTGTTTTATTTATATATTGTTGTAAATCATAATAAGAGAGATATATGTATTCATAAACACAATTATTAGATTAGTTAAGAAAAATTTATAGAAAAAAAGAACTTAATTAACACCTAAAGCATAATATATAAGTTGAAAAAAATATTTACATTATTTAAAATATATTATCTTTCCCCTTATAACGCACCAAGGATAAAGTTGACAAACGATTTTTCTGTAAAAAAATTTGTGTGTAATGATTCCTTAAAAAAAAGAAACATTTATTAATGTACAGCACATTTACAGTGACAATCTTCACTGTTGAAGGAACTGAATCTAGCAATTACAGCTATAATTCCTTTACATATATTGGCTCTAAAATACATACAAAAAATTCAAAACGTCTGTTAACCCTAATTGCTTCGGTCGAATATCGAATTGAAAGTCATGGTAGCATTAGACATCTCAATTCCTGAAGATGAAGATGAACCTTCCAGTTTTCCCAAACCTGCCGATGTTGTATAAGTTGGATTTTTCATGTCCGACTTACCTAGGCCACCTTTGTAACCCATCAATTCAGATATCAGGCCAGGTCTCGATATTTTCTGGTCATCAACATCTATATCACTAATCAGCATCTGCACCACAGCAGACATGGATGGCCGGAGCTTTGGCTTATCTTGTGTGCAAAGAAGGCCAATTTTCAAGTATCTGCAAGCCTCTTCTTTATTATAATCTCCATTCATAGATTCGTCTACTAAACTCAGTAGCTCTCCTTTTTCATGAGCTATCCATACCTGCATTTTTCACCTTTTCTTTATGGAGAACTCTGGCAATACTTATACACTTCTATAGAGAAAAAAAAAAAAAAACTCAAGTAGGTCTCAATCTAACAAATTTCGGTCAATAGGAACATCTATATGGAATGTTGTAGATAACATATTGTAAATCGAACAAGGATACATTTCAAAGGAGTCCGAATGAAGCTAGCTAAGTAGAGAGAAAAAGACAAAACATATTGAAACATACTAGGATTACATAGAACACCTCAAGTTGAGCCTCACTCTGGAAACAATGTGCATATGTTATCCAGATTTCTTTTTAAAAATGCAATACGTCGTTCTCCACAAATTTTCTTTTAGACACACGATATATCTACCGATTAGTGTCATTGGTCATCAACAAGAATACATTTTGTCAACTACAAGCATATATAAAGAAAGCCTCCATGTTCACAAGACAACAGTTATTGGTCACACAAACCAATACAAGATACAAAATGAAGCATGTGGAAGAAGACCATACTCTTTCAAGAAGATACTGCTCTCCTGGAGGTAGCCTCCTGTTCGTGTTGGACTTCCCACAAACAATTTCTAAGAGCAATATGCCAAAGCTGTATATATCTGCTTTCCTTGTAACTTGTCCTCGAATAGCATACTCGGGAGCTAGGTAACCTCTGCGTCATAAAGAATGGTAGCAATTACTTCAATGCATCAAAACCAAACTTTAGGATCATCTCTATGGAAAACTAGTCATCTATATGATTCTCAATCAAAGATCATGCACTCAAAGCTCATATGTAATCATATTCAAATGAATCAGACTGCTTGTCCACTGAAGCAATGAAACAAGAATACTAGAAACATCCACTAAACTTACGCAGTTCCAGCAACACATGTACTAATGTGAGTCAGGTTAGCTGGGAAAAGTTTTGCAAGACCAAAATCTGAAATTTTTGGTTGAAGGTTCTCATCAAGGAGGACATTACTTGCTTTGATATCCCTATGAACAATATGCGGCTGAACTTCCTCATGAAGAAATGCAAGACCCTTAGCAATACCAATGCATATTTTACACCTTGCATTCCAATCGAATTGGATACGACTTTGGCCTCCGTCTAAAAAGTAAAGAGAAATGTTTAATATTCAAGCAATCACTGAACTCGAATCAGGATTAGATAGTAAATTTACCTAGAAGTGTCTGTGCAAGACTGTGATTCTCAAGATAGCCGTAGACTAAAATTCTATGATTTCCTTCTGCACAACAACCATACAACTTAACCAGATTTTCATGCTCGATATCTGTAATTATATTAATTTCATTCAGGAACTCCCTCTCCCCTTGCCTTGAGTCAGCTGATAGTACTTTTATGGCAACAACTGTATCATCCTTGAGCCTTCCCTGTTAATTTGGCAACAATTTTGTAGGAGTTAAGTCAATAGAACAAATATCATGAAACAATTAAGAAACAAAACCGAGTATCCGTGAAGTATCCAGAAGCAACAACATGTTTAGTCACCTTGTAGACACAACCAAAACCCCCCTCCCCAATTTTATTCATGGCACTGAAGTTGTTGGTTGCTATTCGCAACTCTCTGTAGGTGTACAACAACTTGTGCTGAATGCCTGATACTCCTGCAAGAAACAATTCATTGGAGGCTTTTCGTTGCAAAAGTATTGAATTAAAAAAAATTATTCAACCATCGTTGTGTGCATCATGACACTTACTGGCAATACTGGAGTAGAAAATATAAAAAACCTAGAGGAGAAAATCCCAGTTTTCACTATGTATGAAAGCTTATGAAATTCTTTCTGTTGTCTGTTATCTATGTCAAAATAAGCAGGTCCTGACAGAAACCTATTATGAATTAGATTCTAACCAACAAGAAAATGAAATAACAAGTCAGCTCAGCTGCATACGGTCATCAACTTCTGTAGTTCGCTTAACTTGGGAAGCCCCCTTCTTTCTGAAAATTGACGATAAACAACTCATACCCAGATTGTTTATGCAAACTGAGTGTTCCTGAGAAATCAAATCCCCACACAGCTAACAGCTCCTGAGATGTCATTTCACAAACCCATCAACAAGAGCCAATCATTGCCTCCAGTTAATCATCACGAAACAATTTCAGAAGGAGAGAAAGTAAAGGGCCTAACAGCAGCTAATGAGCCAGAAGATGAATTCTCAAGTAACAATCCGTAAGGCCAAGCATAACGAAACAATTGCTAAAGCATTAGACAAATCACAATACTACAATAATAACTAAAACTTCATGCGAAGTCTGTCAAAACAGTGTGAATTTTTTAGATGAACTTAAATAACACAAGAAAACAAAAGAAACTTATAATCAACGGAATGAAGCAGCCCTCAGTTGACATATCTATCAGCTTCTCAATATTGGACTACAAAAAAAACAGGAACTGTTTATCATAGATCATTTCACGTTCAACTTTTATAGCACATTAACAGCACAGATTCAAGGTAAAGCATGCAGTAAATACACTTCGTTGTTCCAATCAGATGGCTTTTTTACGTGCAATTCCTTTCACCATACAATGCATAGTTCCACAGAAAGTAATCACTTCAAGTAAGGAACTATAATGACATGAATGTGCAATTTTTCTTTTTATTTAGCTGAATCGAACATTTTAATTGCAAAACCGCAGATGGGGAACTTACTGTAAGAAATCAGAGCCAATTTGTAGAGCAGATGTTAAAAACACAAAGGAACCTTAAAAGGCATCCAAAAGAAGAGGAACTTTCAATCTGCTGATGTTATTAATAAGAAAAAGGTAAAACAAAAAGCGAAGTCTGTCACAGATCCTGGAAAAGAACTCGACAAGGTGCTAAGAAGTCACCAGCAAAGCACCAACATGGATCTTGACAAAAACTTCAGGCCTCAACAACTCTGCAGAAATTCTGAATCCAACAAGAAAGTGAGATCTTGTTCATAATACTCAGAATCAACCAACTACAATAGTTGAAAAAATTACATCTTAAATCGACCAAAGTAACTAAAAAACGATAGAGACGCGAGAAACCGACATTGATTTTGCGAAGCACAGAAAACGGAGGACAAGTAACAGGATGAGAAAGTTTGAAGCTTGAACTTTGTAGCTGTTGGCCTATGGAAGTTAAAACAACAAGAGGTACGGACAACGGTTGAAGTCAACACGTTGACTTGGTGTTCTATAGTTTTCAGTTTGCTACACAGAAATACTAACAAAAATAATAACCCCTCACAAAAAAAAAAAAAAAAAAAAAAACCATTTTCTTTAACCCTACCTTTCATCGATGCTTCTTTCCCTTAATTTCTCGGCAACCAAACAACCAACATAGAAGAAAATGTACCCTTTTGGTTCCTGGTGTTGCCAACTGGCAGCTTGCAGATGTCAATTTGAAAGCTTTCTTTAACTCGTTACACGTTCACAGTGTTGTCCAGGTATTGGGCTTTGCAATAAGAGTGTCGTAAAGGAAACGAAGCAAACGCCCTTTCTCTACCTCTTCCGTTGGCGTTCTGTCTCGTACTTCCATGACTTGTCATGATGCCAGTCAAAGAACTTGTGGAAATTGCAAAAACGATATCCTCCATTTTGAGCGTATTTCATTGGCTGATATATATTGAGATGTAGTGAGAAATGAGTCCACTACATTCCGTTGATTATAAATTTAAATAATTAACCCTAAATCTAAATAGCCCAGCCTATAAATCCTTAAATCGTCCATTAAATGCTCTTTTTCACTTTCGTTGACGGCATTGATATGTAGAGAGTCCACTACAGAGACAGTTTCGTTGTTGGCGGAATTTTTTTTAAAAAAAAATTGAATATATTAACTTATTAAGCCTTAAAGGTAGTTCAAAATGTTTCCAGATGTACAACTTGTGATACTCCATGCTAGTGACTACTATGATATACAAAAGTACATATAAAAGTTTTAGCCAAGTACTAGACATCTACACATTCCAATAAGTGAGTTTCTGCTTTTGTAGGGTGATTTCTAGCCGAATATGATGTATCAATTGTTTACAAAATTGCTCTATATGAGTATTTTTGTCTAGAAATGTTCTGAGAATCCTCTTATCCTATGTAAATGTGACTATTGATGATTAAAATATCCAAAAGCATTCCCTTCCTATGTTGTTTTTGTAGTTTCCTTGATAGATTTGATCATTGTCCAAATTGTCTAGATTAACAGCTAATGTACATCTGCCAAGTAGTTCCCTCTATATGTCTTTAATGTATAAGCATTTGAAGTATAGATGTTCGATTATTTCCTCAGCATTTTTGCATAAGCAACACCAAATGGTAAAGTATGTATATCTGTCAATTCTGTCAATAGTTCTTAATTGACCTTTCATAGTAATCCATAAAGTAAAAGTTGCACGAGGTAGAAGGTAACTGGACTAAAATAGCTTTGGTCCAGACAGCTTAGGAAGATGTTTGAATAACCATTTCTTATAAAAAGAACCTAAGAACTTACCATCAAGTGAGTGTTTCCAAATATATTTATCAATTTTAGCATTGCAGTGAGTTCCACAAATTTCATTAACAAATGAAATGGCCAGTGATGTGTTCTGAAAGTTTCCTTCATAGATAATAGTTACATCTACTAAAGTGTTCAAAGGAATTGAAGTCCATAGGAATTTAGCATCATTGAACTTGTTTAATGGTCCAACAGAGAGCCAATTGTCATACCAAAAGATAGCAGTTTTTTCATTTCCAATTAGAGTAATAAATCACTCCTATACTTCTCTATTAGCTTTAAGATGGCCTTGAGAGCAGTCTACAACCCAGATGCTCCTATTCTTAATGAAATAGGCATGGATCCATTTACATCATAGAGATTGCTTGTCCTCAATTAGTCTCCAGAGTCTTTTGGTTAGCATGATTGTGTTTATAGTTTTAATAGAGTAAATTTCCAGCCCTCCTTGAATACGTCGTGTAGATATTTCTTTCCATTTCATTAGCTTTGTAATTCCTCCCATTGCCACCATTCCATAGGAAATTGTTGAATATGCTATCAATGGTTTTCAATATTGCACTTAGAAAGGCTACGTGAGTAGCCCAATAGTTATTGATGGAGATGAGGATATAGTTAATAAGTTGGATCCTGCCAGTTCTTAATAGGTGATTGGAACTCCAAGATGAAATTCTGGTTTAGATTCTATCAAGCAGCTTATTGTAGTCTCTTACTCTAAATTTATGTGGAGACATGGGGATGCCTAGGTATTTCATTGGGAAATCTTGAAGTTGAAAACTAGTTAAGGCTGGAATCATGTAATGAGGGTCTGAGGCACTCTTGGATAAAAATAAATTACTTTTGGAACAGTTAACTTCCAATCCTAAGTCTCTTTGAAAGATCTTTAAGGCTTTCATCAAAACAGAGATAGAGTTTGCATAAGCTTTAAAGAGTAATATCAAATCCTTTGAAAAACAAAGATGGTTAGTTTAAATTTGCTATACTTTGAGTGATATATGAAATGCTTTGCCTTTATAACTACAATGAAATGCTTTGCCTTTATAACTACACTTTAAATGTATGAAGATAACGGATCTCCTCACCTTATCCCTTAACAACTTTTTTAAAAAATTATAAGTTGCCCATTCACCAAGAAGTTATGTGAATATGAAAGTACCTGGAAATCCCAATGCTTGTAGGAGATTTGTGATGAAGCACCAATCAACATTATCATAAGCTTTCTTGAGATCTATTTTGATACAACAATTGGGTCTACTTTTCCCCTTTGAATTATTAGCAATAAGTTCTTGAAGCATCAGGATATTGTCACCAATTGCTCTACGAGGTATATATGCACCTTGATTGTGGCTAATATGCTTATGAAGGACTCCTTTAAGCCTTTTAGCTAAAATTTTGGAGATGATCTTGTAAAAGTAATTACAACAAGCAATGAGTTTGTAAATAAAGAAACTGTTCAGCTCACTAGTCTTTGGAACTAAAGTTAAAAAGGTCCTATTAATCTCTTTGAGTAGGGTAACTTTATCAAAGAGTTCCATCATAGCTTCAGAAACCAAGTTACCTGTAAGAGACCAAATTTCCTTGAAGAATTGACATTGAAGCCATCTGGCCCTGGAGCTTTATGAGGATGTAGAGATGCTAATGTTTCTTTGATATCCTGCATAGAAATATGTCTTGCCAGCTGAGAGGCATCTTCTGGTGAGATAAAATCCTCTAAAACCAATTCAAGGAATTATTTGGATGATTTTACTTTATAAGGTTTGCTCATAAACTCTTTGAACTAGTTATAAGCTCCCTGCATAATCGGTGATTAAGAATCAAGGACCTTGTTGTTGTATTTGATAGAGATGATTCTATTTTTGACTTTTCTTGAGACTATTGCTTTATGGAATACTGAAGAGTTCCTATCTCCACATTTCATCCATTCCACTCTTGCTCTTTGTTTACTCAAAAAGCCAATGCTTGAGAGTAATGGTGTAATACTTCCCTTTCTTTTGCATCAATTATCTGATTTCTAGGATTGGTGTATTGGATTTGTTGTATAGACTCCAACTCCCTTCTTGCAATATTTACCAGGTGGTGTACATTGCCCATGTTCATGCTAAATAGTGATTTCATATCTTGCTTGATAAGTTATATTTTTTTGGAATAAATGAACTACTTAAAACCTCGAATGTTTTCTCTTAATGTAGTCCATATACCCTGGTTAAAACTAGCCAGCTATATGAGAAAATCATTGAACCTAATGGATGAATACATCTGCCTACAGTTTAAAAAGTGAGAACGGGAGTATGATCCGATAATAAATTAGCACTAAACTTTGGAAAACAATTAGGGAACATATTTAGCCATCTTATATTTGCCACACTTCTGTCTAGCTTCTTCCTTATCAAGTTAGGACCAGATTACTTGTTGGTTTGTGTATAAAAGTAGCCTCCCATTGAAATGTTAATTCATTAAGCTTCTTTTAAGTAATTAACAAATTCCCTACATGGATAACATACCACTCTCAAACCTTCAGCTTCCTCAGCCTTTAATATGGAATTGAAGTCTTCAGATGTCATCTACGGGGTGGAGTTAGAGTTGGCAATTTCTTTGATGTGGTTCCATAGGAAGTTTCTTTAGTAAGCATTGTTATATGCATAAATAAAGGAGATGCACGCTCTTTGAATGAGCTATTGCAGGGAGATATCTAAATATACCATTTGGTCTATTATGCAATAAGAGATGAAGATGATTGCATTATAATCATAAAGGACAAAGATTTTACCATTTGGATGATAGGAAAGATCATAAATACATTGCAATTTAGCTAGATGATAATTTAACAGCTTACACTCTTCACTCTTTATTCTTGTTTCCAAAATATCAGTTATCCTAACTTTGTCCTACATTATCATATCTCTGATCACTAGATGTTTATTAGGGGTATTAGCCCCTTTGATGTTACAAGTGAGAAAGATCGTGAAGTTATCACCCATAGGGAGAGTTTTTTCTTACAGTTTGATCTGTTTCTTCTTATAGTTGTCTCAAATTATGGTATCACTTGTGGTTGTTAATGTTTTGTATAGGAGATTCATTAGAATTATTCAATGAATTTCTAGAGATTTGTTCTATCACAACATTTTTGATTGACTCCATCACCCGTGTTGACTTCTTTGGAGTTTCAGTAGGTATGCCATTGTTAGAAACAAGAGGGGATTTAGTATCTTTACTAGATTTCTCTAGATCATAAATTTCATTAGTATTGATGCCTGCGACTGATGGATTTTACGTTGGCATAGCTTCTTTACTTATTTCCATCATCTCAACAATATCAGCTGAAGTGGAATCTTGAGTAGTGTTTTTATTCTCATACATATCTCCATTTATAGCTTCCACCTTAATTGATGAGCTAGACACTTGGATCATGGTTCTATTTGCATTAGTGATACAAGGTTCAGCATCAACATTGGCAACATACTTCTCATTAGTTGTTAAAGTTAATTCATGGTAACTGCCAGTTTTAAATACTCTCCCTATAGGTACCCATTTTTTCTTTTTGACAAGCTGTAGTTTCCAAGAGTATGTGAATTTCAACTGGTCTTCAATGGCTTTCATATCCTCATTTAACCTGATAAAAAGAATGACATCAGGCTAGTTTGTGAATGAAGTTATCAATAGAAATACTCTAGCATAGTTAAACCCTATTGGTTTTAGTTGTTACCTGATCAAGTGCAATGGGTATCCTCATAAAACTTACTAAGTAGCTTAAACCACTAGTTGTCCAGTATTCAAGAGGGACCTTATATAGGTTTAACCATATAGGTATGTTATCAAGTTTCAATTCCTTTAACTTGAGACCTGGCCTCCATAACTATAGTAGGAGAGGTTTATTTTGTACATGCCATGGTCCAGATCGTATAACTTCCTTAGCTTCTTCATAGTTGGAGAATTTAGATAGAAAAAAATCAATCAACATTCGCCATTACATCTACTAACCCGTGTTGTCTCCATGCGTTGAAAGCCTAATTTTTCATTATAAGGAAAGCTATTTTTTTCTTTTTATTTGAATATTAATTATTTAATTCCTTATTAACAAATTACCGCTGGGATTTATTATCATTTTTTGCATGACCCAAAAAATTTAGAGTTCCTTTTACACCTGCCTTCAATATGTCCATGTGAAGTGGAACAATCTTATGCTCAAATGATTCACTCAGTGGACAAAATACCAATTTTTGCTTAGGCTTAGTGTCACCTACAACCTA